>JAQQZT010000002.1:22242857-22263549 GCA_030068275.1 Clarias platycephalus | reverse complement strand
AATGTAGAAAGAAATAAAAATCAGGAACCATCATGGAGTTAGAAAGTGACCCCAAACTTTTGAACGGTAGTGTGTATTGTCCATCACCTCCATGGTTCAGCTTTTGGCGACATAGTACTGGTAAGAATTTAAAACCACGTTTCACCCATGTTAATTACACTCAGTCTTGTTGCTAACTATTAGTCATGCCAGTCATGGAAGGAGATGTGTTGGCGGCGCAAAAAAGCTGAATAAATAAACAAGCAAATTATATAAATGGTGATTGTAGAATGTTTTATAAAAGCAAAATCACACTCGACCTTGTGCTGTTGTACTGAATATCAGTATCATGTTTTTAGGGTGGATTTTTTTTTTTTTACTTTTATTTTTGACTGTAACTACATTCATGTTCCCATGTAAAATATACAAACTACAGTACATTAGGAGCCGATGGTTAATGTCCCTCACCAAAGTGAGGGTATAGGTTATGTGTTTATATACATTATGTATTTCATGTTTCATGAACTCTATGGCAGATGTTTTGCTTTCTTCTGCCGGACCTCAGTATTCCCCAGAAGAGAGTGAACCTCAACATGATACGGAGTAATGGGATTAAAAACTATGTTTAGAGAACAGAGTAGATTGAGTGGAAGTGGATAGCTTCATTAAATCCGGGTTGTCGGAGCTCTGTGCTGCAATACAGCCATCCAGAGGAGACTTGTTTAACAGACTGAGCAGATTGAATCAGCAGCCATCTGCCAGACTAATTCACTTACATTATTTCTTTTAAGAGCAAATAGAAACACACGTTTTGACCTTATGGACTTTTTCATCTCTCTCTCTCCATCTGCTGTTCCTTTGAAGAATCCAATGCTCAATTCCCTGCAGTAACTCGGTTTCTTAAACACTGCCAGTAGAAAGGTGAGGCTAAGCCGTGAACCATGTGCTTCACACTTCCCCTAACCCACACACACATGGCCACAGCCCTATAAATCCGGTGTGGGTGTCAATAAGTTCCGATGTGCTTGCTTTACTGAGGGCTTTATTCTTTTCACTTGTTCACATCAGGAGCGAGGAATGTTCCACCTGTGCCGGAGTGTGGAGAATGAGCATGCAAAAGGGAAGAGCACTACACTACATGTGTTGGATCCGAATATCCATGCCCCAGGTCTGACCCTATAAAAATACCACAATGACACAGCCCCAGCATGATAATGTGAATCTTGCGCCAGTGTGTTCCTGCCCTCGGCAAAGACGCGCCTTCGTTTAGTCAGAGGATTTTGGTTGTTGTTGAGGTCAAACAGATTGTTCAAGTCCACAGACACAGTGCACGTACCTAAACATCCATTGTAGCAGAAACAACATGACTGCCATAAATAAGGTTTTTCTCTCAAACCTGGGAGCGTGTTCCTTGGCAAAGAGGGTGGGAAACCTTCATCACAGCATGCATAGAAGATTAAAACTAGCAAAGTTATCACAGTAGCCACTATAAATTGTAGTTAGTTTTGAAGGCACTTAATTAATATCAATATCTTGAGTGTATTTGTCTATTCAAGGGGTCAGTGTTAAACCGGTATGCCTCACGATACAAGAGGTGAGTGGGCAGTGCGCAAGGAAACTTGGCATGGTCAGAGTGGATCAGAGTCCAGGGCTGTGGAAGAAGCACCCTGGCCAAAGACCTGTCTGAGAAAAACGGGCCATTAGCATACCATTTAGACATGAGAGGCCCTTTTAATGGAGCACTTAAACCTAAAGAGAAGTTCAAACTTTCCAGCAATTACGTCATTTACTCTGCCTATCTCTGTGCCGCAACATTGAGTGGGAGAGCTGTCTCATATGGATTTTCTCTCAGCCCATATATTCGCTCTCTTTGTCATTTTCTGTGTGTCGAGGATTGTCGTTCTGCAGCTTGGTAACTGAGAACAGAAACAGATTTCTCATATCCCTGGGTGGAAAATGATTTTCTCCCTTTGTGCTCAGGCACATGTAGGAAAATAAGCCCTCAAGCATAAAATGCAACTGCGACATTTGTTTTACGGCCCGCAGATTTCAAACTGATTTCCTCCTCCTAACCAAAGAGAACAGTTGGCAGTGCACGCTATAGATTCGAGCTTGTTGCCATGAGGTTCCTACAAGTGTTAACCGAATGGAACATGAATGGGAAAAAACGCTTGTTTTTCTCTGAGTCAGCTTGCATTTTTTTGCCACCTCTATACGCCACAGAACGCTGACAGAACCGAAGGCTGTCTCTGCTGCATCCTCCAGCTTTTCAGGTGCATGGTGGAGTCCTGAGCTACAGTACCAGAGAAGATGCAATGCGTGAAGCATTGCGACACCAGCCACCGCTGTCACAGAAAACTGTTCATTACCAGCACATTATCTAGCTTATAAAGGGGGAAACAGGCAGGGGGTGGGGAAGAGAAGAAGTGGGGAGGTGGAGAGTTGTGGTTAAGGGAAAAGTCTGGCAAAAACAGCCCCTATAGCCTCATGGACACCCAACCTCAAATGCTCCTGGGAGAGTTTCAGCTAGCTAGAAACACTCGGCTCATCAGGACAGCCATTCCTTGTCAGTTCAAAAGCAGCCTAAAAATAAATGACAGATCTTTGTGGGTTTATAAAGCAGACTATTTTTTGATATTTGTGCTCATTTTGGTAATGGCACACAAACAATTAGAAAACAACATCAACATCAGATGTGCCACAGCATTTTCTTGTTCTACCAGATCATATTTTCTTGGCAAGAGCCTTACTGGACCATAGTCAACCCGAGGTGGCTTCTTTAACAGGCTTGACCTCTGATCCAGCTCTGACGTTGAGGCTTGCTCTGTTTGATGTCCAGCCTTCTGCTAAAGCTCTTACGCATTGGGCTAGGCGGGAATAATTATGTTAAAAGCTGTGTTTATCATGACCGGAGCTGTGTAGCTTCTCTCCTTCACATTTGGCATACGAGACCATTTCGCTTTGGCAAGGGCATGCATAGTGTAGACCCAATAAGTGCAGAAACTAATGAGTAAGCACAGCCATAACTGCCATAGAAACAACTCTCTAGGTCTGTGTGGAAGACAATTAGCTGGGCACATTGAAATAGTAGGAAGATTTATAGGATGATGGAGTGATTATGATTGCTTGTGTACTTCTGGTGGGATGGGGGTGGGGTTATCTAGTGCCCTTCCATTCCTTATGTTTCTATCAGGATTAGCCTATAAACAGTTACACATGTGGAGCTACCCCTGACATTACAATGTAGGACTTTTTTTTTCTTTCTCTCAGTATGGCTGGATGATTGATGATCCAATTTACTGGAGAGTTATCATGCACCTAAATACAAACGGCTGCATGAAAGGGGTGGGTTGCTTACTCTACTATTATTTTCCAAGACCAAAAATTTCATCTGCATTCCTAGAATCGGCAGTGTTTTAGTGTGGCTAGGCCCTAAATTCTCAGCGCTGTGATTTTGTTGCAATTTTGATGTGATGTGAAATGTGCCTATTTATGGACAAACTACAACCAAAGCAACAACAGTAAAGCTTAAGACTTTTTACAGCTCAAGGACACAGAAAAGGGAATCATAAATGGAAATATCCAAATCCTAAGACTGTTCCACCCTGGATACACTTATATTTCAGTAATAATCTCTAATTAACACTAACCTCCAAGATCAGGCAGTTGATTGGGGCCAGCACATGCCGGCCATATGCACTGCCCTCCACCTCCAGCTCATGGCTCTGAGCTATTTACATTCGGATGTCCTACTAGAATTCATCATGGCCCTCTGCAGGGATGACTGTCAGAAATGTGCAATCCAGTTTGCTTTGCTAAAACAGACCAGCCAGAAGCAGCTATTAGCAATTGGCCATTTGAGAGCCATTCGTAGCAATGACAGGGTTGACCTCGATCTGGCCACCATCCATCTCTGCACAGAGCTGTGATTGCCTCGCTCTTTCTTTTTTCACCTCCTAAAATCTGGCCGACCAATTCTTTCGTATTAATTTTCAAATCTGTGCTAAGTCTGTCACTTCTGCGCTTGGCTGGCCTCACCACTCCTCCCTCCGCTGGGCCTTTTGTCAGCAAGGCCAAAGAAAGCCAACTGCAACACAAGTGGACCCTCAGAGGGTTTCACAGATTTAAATCAAAGAAACTTCTGGGAAGGGGGATGCTCGGATAGGGATTGAAAACAGCAAAAGTTCAAAATCTCCAGCAAGGCATTTTAATTAACCCGACCTGACAGAGTGATTTTTGTCTGTGGGAGAATAGCACTCGGGCAAAAAGGGTAGGGGGTCTCTTTGGAAGTCGAGAGAAGCTAGTGGAGAAAGCCTTCCAGCTCATAGACGGTGAAATCACATGGAGCCTCAACAAGCCCGAACAATGACCTCCTTTTCTTGCGTTCACTTTTGTCAACATGAGAAAATTAAAAATGCTGAGCATTATGAAGAGGACCCTAGAAGGTGAAGGTCGAATGCCAAGAGCTTACACATTGATGAGAGAGTTTAGCAGCTGTGGCGGTGTTTACTTTGAATAAGCTGGAAATGCCCTGAGTGGCCCTGGCCCAAGGAAAACAATGTTCCGCGCTGACTGGCAGTGGGAACTCTATCCTTCTGCAAGCAAGCCAGTCGTGGTCTGACATGGGCACCGAGGCCCTTGCTAAATCAGGCCTTATTATGTTTACAGCGGCTTCACTGTACAAAGAGGAGGGAAACGGAGGACAGGAAAGGGCTGAGCTGAGCAAACGCTACACTGTGTGGTGAATCAAATGAATAGGGAAGCACTCCAGTCCATAAAACCACAATTGTGCTTTGCTACTTTGAGGCGCTGTGTAGAGATCTCAGCACTTTTGCAACTTTCTTTTGGAAACGCTAATGGTGATTACCACAGAACGTTGCGCTTTAACAATGGTGCTAGTGTTACAGGATGAAATGTGGAAATAGGAATTTGACAGGATTCCATGAGATGCTAAATGTGCCAGTTCTCTGTGGGTGCTCAAATTGTAGCCCATAAAAGCAGCCCCACTGGCCTAGATTGCGCTATATGCTTTAGATTACCGTTAGCGAGATCCGTAGGTCTGATTTCATTAATTTATTCCACCTGCACAAATATAGCTGTGATATGAGATACAGGACATTCTGCTACTGCAACAGTCAGATTAGCCAAGGTGCCCTTAGTTCCCCCCTATCTGTACCGTCCTTGGTCTTTGATTGTGGCTTGCGCTCTGAATGAGATGGGTAAATTGCGGTTCTGTGGCAGACGTTTAGCTCTTTGGGAAGCATTACAGTTGGATTTAAAGTGCATGAACAAATACTCAGGGCAGATAATATAGCTTTGCTGTCATAATTTCCCAAATCTCCCAGGCACCAGAGCACGTAAAACACCAATCAGATAACTTTTACACTCACTGGCCGCTTTAATGGGAACACCTGTATACCTTGTGATACAGGCATTACTCAGCAGTACATTGCACGGCACATACAGGAGAAGGTTTTCAGTTAATTTTCATATGAAATGTTAAAATAAGACAAGAAATTATATCAGTATAGTTTGATGACTTGAGTAGTTAAAAAAACATAAAACAAAATCAGAACATATTTAGTGCAAGGGTTAAATATTTTGTCAGACATATGGGGGATTTTTTTATTTCCACCCACCTCTGGGGAATAAAAATAAATAAATTAAGAAAAAAACCCTTACATCTTATGTCTAAATATAGCAGAGCTTGTTTCGGCTTATCATAAGGAAAAGGTACTGATAAACTAACATTACATAACATCTAATTTCATATTTAAACTTATACTATGAGGTAAATAACATCATAATCGGCAATATACAATGAATAAAATAATACATTTATTTTACAATTATACATAAAAATTAATATGACATTAAAAGTGCAATTCATTCAATTTTATTATGTTTGTTTTATTTTAATTGTACAGCAAGTGATGCAGGGAAAGAGGTTCACCCTGAAAAAAATAAAATAAAATCTACCATTACTTACTGTACAGTACACCTGAAATGTAAACTTTGACAGGACACAGTTTGAAATTTAGCGTATTCATGCATTTCTTTTCCGTGAGGTTAAGGACAGATGTTGTAGTTTCTAACTGCCCTCAGTCTCAGCTACAGTGTCCCGCCAGGCCTCTCCTCCCTGCTGTGTCACTACATTCTCATTCTGAGAAAGAAACTGAGGACTTTCTCTTATAATCGGTTCATCTAAAGCCTGATAATGTGTGAATATTGTATAGTATACTGTACATGACCAGATTACAATGTAAATGTGAAACGGACAAATAATATCCCATGACTGTAAAACAGTGTCCTGCTTCACCAGTGCTTTGTAATCCTCATATCACTCTAAATACAGTATATACTGTCTATACTCTATATACACTTTATGAATATTGTTGACTGTCTGTCTGTGGAAATAACTTGCCTTTTAAGCTGATTTTCCTTCATTCTGTATCTCTTTCCTCTATTCCGTCTCTTCATCCCTACCTTCTTTCCTTCTAGTGATCTTTTCCTTGTTCCACCCTTTCTTCTTTTTTCTCCATTATTAAATTTTTCCTACCATCCTACTCTTCTTCTTCTTTTCATCCTTCAATCCATCCTTTTTTCATTTTCCTTCATCCTTCCTCTTTTTCTGCTTTTCTTCTTCTTTTCCTTCCTTTTCTCCTTCCTTCCACTTTCCTTCTTTATTCCTTCCTCATTTCTTTCTTTCTTCGCCATCCCTTCCATACTTCCTTCCTTCCATCCATCCTTTATTCCTTTATGGCTTTCTTATTCATTTCCTTCCATCATTCCTACCATCCTACTCCCCATCTCATTTCTATCCTTCCATCATTTGTTCATTCATTCATTCATTCATTCATTCCATCTTTCCATCTTCACTCCCTTCCTCCTTCCTTTCCACCTTTTCTTCTTTTCTACCCTCCTCCTCCATTTGCTTTCTCTCTTCCTCTCTTCCTTCTTTCCTTCTTCCTGTCCTGAATCAAGCGAAGGAATGGCAGCAGGACAGAGACAGACAGGACAGAAACACAGAAGCTAATATTGCATTGCCACGTCCATTTCCTTTCTTTCACCCTTCCTTCACCCATCAACTGATTGGAAGAGTGACGCTGAGAGCAAGTGTGCAGGACACAGAGGGTCTAATGCTGTGCTCCCACATGTCACATGTCACTTTGCTGAAACTGATGGAGAGTGCAAAGTGCTCTTTCCATGTGAGACCTGCCAGTTCCGCTCATGCCCCAGCCAGTCTGATGTTTGGACGACCGAGGAACACAGACCCTCCAGAGAGCTCAGGACCTGCTCTAGCCGCATGATGTCAGCCTCAAAGACCTCAAATAATAGGACCATGCACAACTCTCCTTAAAAGCCTTGATGTTTTTTTTTTTCTTTTTTTTTCTAGAGCGTTTCCCACAGCCTTGTAGCGATGATGGAGACTACTCAGAGATCGTGAACTCATCTGGACCCCAATAATGGAAAGAGTAAATAAAATATTACGCAACACTGCAGCCATGAGGAGCCAGCTTCATCTTTCACCACTGCAGTTAGGATATTATTGATGCGGGAATGTATTGCACAGTTTATTGGTTTATAGATTTTTAACCCAAGTCATCAGCTCAGATCAGGTCCTTATAGATGACTGTTAAAGCATAAAACTAGTTCCTGGGAAGAAGGACCATCTCTGTAGACTATGCAAATGACCATGATATCGATCATTTTAATTCCCACAGATTACTAGACTTGAGACCGGTCAAGAGCATTAAGTTTAATGTTAGTGCCATATCTGTAACATCGATATGGGAGCCAGACAGTCTCTGAAATGTCTTTGAGAGATTCTGATGCATGAGTCTGCTGAGCAGTTCTGCATTTTAAATGTTTAACTAGGCAGAAAGTTTATATATGCGGCAGGCAGTGATTGAGTGTGCGGCCAGCACATTGTGTATTTACACAGTGCACGCTTCCACCACCAGTGCAGTGACCAGCTACGGCAATTAGCCTTTCATGCTTATCAGGGAGGGCTCGGAAACACACCACAGGCCACGACGGTAGCACCAGACCTGGGACAAATTTTCTCGACGGACACTGACGCGGTTATGAATAAGGAGGAAGGATCCTGCTCTGTTTCAGATCAACCATCTTATCACTGGCTACTTAGATATGATATCTCTCCTGATGGGAGCAGACTATAAAAAAAAATGGGTTTGGGTTTCACTGATTGCTGATGTTATTTATGTTTAAAAAGCCGTCTCCTGCTCTGTTTTAAAGTAAAAGCCTCTTTAAAATTGTAGATGTGTAATAACATTTCTGGGAGGTCTATCATCCTGAAAGGAATTCTGCATTACGAATGACCTTGGTATATATCTATACAGAGGTCATTCATATTCTCACGTGTTTGTCATGCACCGCAAACCAAGGACTGTAGATATTTGATAAAGATCACAATATCTCACCATCTTAGCCACTTGAGACCTTCCCTTAACAATCTCAGACCTTTTTTTGTCCACCGCTGACTTTCTTGCTCATTAGCATCTACACCAGGAAGCATTAGATTTAACATATATAAACATGATATAACAAGTCTGGTCACTGTCATATTTACGACTTGGCTATCTTTCACATGTATCATCCAAGAACAGGTCACTACCCTCATGAAAAGGGAAGAAGTGACCAGTGGTTTTAATGGACTGTTGCTACAGATCCCAGAGAGGATATATTTGTGACATAGTGGGACTTTGCCACTGATATATCCTCTTGACCAGACAGCAGGATGGTGTTTATCAGGACGTGGGGGAAACAGAGTGCAAGGTATCTGATACAGAAACATGCAGTTCGTCACAGATATTTCTTAGCTTGTCAAAAGGTCAACCAGCAGACCGTGGTCTAGTCGTTCCCCCTACAAAGTATTTTATCAGACTGAACAAAGCACTTTAAAAATACTGTAGTAGAGTACATTCATTTAGAAAAACAGACCAATCCCTAAGGGGTAAACATTAAACGATAACTATTGATGATTCAGTTATGTTAGCTGCTTATTCAGATCTTCATAAACAAGAAATGTTGTGTTCCAGACGCATTATTGCAAGTTCTCCTTACATCAATACTTACGTCAATAATCTGCTCTGTAATGTTCCAGCCCTTGTAAACAGAACAAAAATAAATGATCTGGACCACCAACATCCAGCCATTTAGGTGAACTAGGTCCCATACAGAACTGTAATATATGTTCATGTACGTTACATACTGTATGTTGTCACATAAGTTAACTATAATATTTCAACTGATATATGGTGATGCATGTATGTACAGTACAATGTATGCATCACCATATAGCAAATTATATGTTACCTACAGTATATAATATCTGTATAAATAAAAGAAAGGTTTTGTTTGTACATTGGTCAGAACTCGCTCTTTCAATTATATATTTATGATTCACATGTTGGAGGACATGAAACCAATCTCAGAAAAATTATGTCAGACCTGAAACCAGTCTCAGAAAAATCATTATGTCTGTCTGTATGTCTGTATGTCTATATGTCTATATGTTTGTTTGTCTGTATGTCTATATGTTTGTTTGTCTGTCCTGCAAGATTTTATCCCAGCATCATGCAAAACTGGCTGGACAGAATTGAATGGCGCTTTGCCAGTCCTTCGGTATTTGCAACAATATTTGTTTTTATCTATACATATATGTATCCCATATATAAAAAGGATCAATTTCATATATGCAACATATATAAGAATTCATCTAAAGTCATTCATCGTCTATACGACTTTATCCTGAATACAAAATAAAGAATTCTGTCATGAACAGCGCTCTGGGCAATGTGGCTTCCGGAAGAACAGTGAAGTAATGAACTGCATTAGAATTATGAGGAAACAGAGCAAATGTCTAAATCTAGCCAAAAACCTGAAATTTAAAGTATGGAGTTTATCAGGAGGGCTCACTGATGACATGACTGTCACTGATTTGTTGTATGGATCTATAGAGCACATGCATGTGACATCAGACCCGATGTAAAACCAGAGCTATTTTTTTAATAGTACCAGGTTTATTATACGCCCTAAACAGTTAAATAGACCAGTCTGAGTGTGGGCACCGCGACTTCAGTCACTCATCAGAGTGACAGGTGGATGGAAAGGTAGGGAGAAAAGTAGGTCAGAAACTGACATGTTAAATAAATATCACCGTATTGTAAATCTACCAGTGCACTGTCCTCAACAGTGTTGTAAAAACCGCTGGAGCTTGATAAAAAATCTGTAATATCCAATGACTGAAGTTTTTTTTGACATACACTATTATCTGGTCTCTTGTCATGTGTTCAGTAAAATCCATGGGAATAAATTTAGCCAGCAAGTCATTATTACTAGCGGTATTATCTGACTAAATGGCAATTATCTGACGGTATGGCGGTATTATCTGACTAAATGCTGTGATTGTGGATCGTGTGACTGCAACAGCTCCATAGTCTCGCCTGGAAAGAAGTCAATTTCAGCCTCACTTTATATCATTCCATGTATTTTTCTTATGTCTCTTAAGTCAATGCCAAATCCACCAAATGTTCTTAACCATCCCAATTTGATCTTACCTAGGTGAGCTGAGTCATGAATCCCATTTGATATTACTTTGGAGGTGCACCTATAGGGTGCATGCAATTTGGCATGCAATTATGATAGGTAACTCCATATGAAGGCAGGTGCATATTGGGTGGTGTGCAATTCAGGCACAAAAATTGGAGAGATCCCACCAAAGTACAGTAGTAGAAAGAAGAAAAAACCAAAGCAGTAGTGAAATCAAGGTATATATAATTGATTACCTTTCTGTATATAGAGCCATCTATCTAGGACCCTCTGTAGTCCAACCAGGGACCATGGAGGTCAATGGTGACCATTGTATTTATTCCCATTTTTGGGCAACCGTAGTTGTTGACCCTTCAGTCGATATTCACACACACTGTGGGAGGAAACTGGAGAACCTGGAGGAAACTCACCAAGTGCAAACTCTATGCACATAGACCTAACGCGGGAATTCAACCCAGGACCTGGAGGTGAAAGGTGACAGTGCTACCCACTAAGCCACCGTGCCGCCATAAATAGCTATAAAACAGAAATTCCATTTGTTTGGTGCCTGTCACAGACATACCACAGGCGTTCCTCACCGAATATAACAGTGGGAAACAGCATCAGTTTTTCAAGGGAGCAGCGTGAGGAGCAGCAGCAAGTTAGCATCTGCAGGAGGATGGAGCCGCAGGTAACCTCCAGTCTGAAGTAAACTTGAAGTGAAGTAAACTTGATCTTCCAGAGCAGGAGCACTGGCATTACAGGTAAATCAAATGACACTGAATGCAGTGTTAGCTGAGGCACACACAGTGGTATGATGGCACATGGACAGAGGGCATAACCTCCATCATCTATGTTAGAGTTTTATGAAATTGAGGATTTTTAATAACAGCTAACCGGATAATGGTTTTCATAATTATGCGTTTCAGAGTGCTCGCAGCAATCCGAAATGGCACAGCATCCATTCATCTGTGATTTCTAAAAACGTGCTCTCTGCACAAGCCATCAACAGCCAAGGCATCTAACAGAAAACTGAGACTAGAGAAGCAGATCTTCAGCGTCCAAAGGTTTTTATAGCCTTATTTGTTTAAAAAAAAAAAAAAAAAAAAAAACAGATATGACCAAAAGTATAAGAAAAATGTATTCGTAACCCGCTTTTTGTATGAGGCCCATTGATCTTAATCCTAAAATCATTTATGCGAGTAGGTTTCAAAATAGCTAGCTTTAAAATCACTGACCGTACCTTTAATCCAGTCAGCACTTCCGCTGTTAGTTTAGAAAGGCAAATAATTTCTCTTTCCATTACTTTGTTCCGTTCGGTGAAATTATGCAGTAAATGTGATATCATATCACTAAGAAGCTGTAGAAACATGGAAGTATGGGTTAATGCTTGGATTGCACCGGCTGGTCATGGGAGCTGGTAATCACAGTGTTTACCCAGATCAAAGTGAACAAGTACGACTGCTTACAGTAATGCCTTTCTAAATCTCTCTCTCTCTCTCTCTCTCACACACACACACACAATCTTAGAAGCAGTATTTCTCAACGTGTTGACAGAACACGCTTTTAGAATCATCTTTAATTTCCGCAAACTAATGTGATCGCAACATATAATGAATGCCATTCTTTTTAGAAAATCTTAGCATTATATAATATTTATTATGACAATAAATATGATGAAATGTCCCCACAAGAGTCATGCTTCTCCCGTAATCCCTGTCTGAGAAAAATGACAGGGTGAGTTGTTTTTGATTAGAGCATTAGATCTGAAAACAGGCGGAGAAAGACAGGGAGAAGGAGTTGGCACTCAGAGATTAGCCACATGTAACAGATGCTGCTCATGGATTGAATTCAGGATCAGAGAGTTCGGTAGGAGTCGGAGTCGTGCTGAGCTAATGCACGCGGGCTCTGAACTGAGCCTGCACTGAGTCCAAACGCCTTCTAACCCCCTGCATCACCTAAAGAGTCAGCTTCTCTGTGTTTCCCTTCGTTTATCTCCATCTTCCTCTATCACTAAAGACTTCCTCGAGCTCAGCAAGTGCAGGTGCTTTTCATTACCGAACTTTGAAGTGGGAGCAGTAGTGATGGCGGATCAGCGTTAGCCTGCTTTCTCCTACCGTGGAGTCGGTTCCTGAGGAGCCGCAATACCACATGGAGCAGAGGGTGCAGGAAGGAGGATATCCATCCAAACCTCCTTGAAAAGGAGAATTCTTCCCAACCTCCAGTTTTTAAACAAATGGTTAAGTACTGGATCTGGATGAACTCCAGAAGAAAAGGCTGCAGAAAGCTAAAAGATTGGACTTTAGAGCTTCAGTGTTATGATCAGCAGTTGCTTCAGCTGATCAGGTCTTGGCTCAGTAATGGGTAAAGTTCTGAGCATGAGGAATCATTTTCACACATGAATTGGTCACCACTTGAGTAACTTGAGTGATCATCATTCAAGTGACTAGAATTTGAATCTGCACTGTATTTATTAAATATGAGAAGCATAAAACCGGAACTTGTGATGAAATGTCTCGTGAATGAAGGTGTTAAACCGATTGACATTCACAGAAGAATTCAGGCACAGTGCGGTGATGAGACTCTTAGCCGCAGATAAATTATTTGAATACTGCAAACGTTTTTAAAGAAGGCCGTACGTTTGCAAATAACGATCCTGGCTGAGGTGGCTCGGAGCCCAATGCAGTCATTCCTGTTAACATTCAGCGAGTGGAACGCTCTCAGGAAAAAAAATGGTTCTGCATTTGCAAAGCATTGCACAACCTCATAATGCCAACCACATCACTTATACATTACAGGAACTTGGCTGAGAGTTCTGCACGGTCCTGACCTGTTTTGCATCACATGTTAAAGGACATTCGTTAAAGGGGTTCTTTGGAGGCTAGCGTTTCAGACAGGTACTGTATTCGCACACTAGTGAAACACTAAGATAAGTGCATTAGTGTAGCAGAGGATTATATAGAGAAATAAATGTAGTTTTTCTCATAACACTCATAACTGTGTTCTGTTCTTCTGCACAATTATAAGCCCCGGATTTGAACATGAAAATGAAAATCAAACAAATAAAAAGCCTTATATCTGACGTTACTTTACCGTAGTAGTCCCTTTGTTGATTATTGGTTTAGCTCACACGTCAGAAGGGAGCGCTTGCATCAATTTACACAGCGACGTGATTACATTACTACATCCACGACTCCAGGAAAATATCCTACACTGCTTGGTGCTGAGCCAGGGCTAATTTGTTGTTCAGCAACCCCTGATTGTTGCCTTAGGTTTAGAGCTGACCGCAATGAGCGCATGGTGACACACTACCGCGGGGAAAACATATTTCAGTGTTTGTGCTGATTGATTAAATGCTGAAAAACTCTAAATCCATACCTCATCAATTTCCAACCACCGTTGATGCCAATTTTCCACAAAAAATAAAAGCTGTTGTTGGTTAATTTGGATGTTTTTTTCTTTCACTACAAGGAGAAACACAGGATGGCCTTGTTGGGTTTGTAACAGCTGATCCTGCGTGAATATACTGTAGCTATTCCTTTGGCAAAATAAATGGCACATATTGAGAAATAGTAAATTGTACTTTGGAGGTGGTTAGAGATGTTGAAACAGGTCATAGGATTCAGGATTAGAAGGACAAAGAACCAAGCCTCCAGTGGAGCAGAAACGGCCAATCCAAGGGTATTATAGGCATTTAGAGCTGGCAGGGAAAGTATTTGTTTGAAGCACTGGCGTCTTGCTTAGCCACGCTTTATATCCGGTGCAATTTATCGCTGTTTTGATTGCCCTTCTGTTATCGGGCCGGCAGTGTTTTCACTGGCTGTGAAGAATGTGCACAGGAATGTGTTGATGTTACTGTAAAGCTTAACACGCATCTCATGCTCAGCACCTCCGTCTCAGACCGATAAGATCCTTTATCAGATGGGAAAGAATGTAGCCGACAGGGGCCTGCCAGACGCCTTACACCAGTCCACTGCCACTCCTATTAGTCTCAGTTAACAAACACACATACACACGAGTACACAAACACGACCCGAGACTGACATGCACATAAAATTTGAAGTTGTATGCAACACTTCCATGTCAAATCCAGACCAAGAAAAACTTCCGCTGGATTCCTGGAGCACACGATTTAAAAAATGCGAGCGCTTCAGCTGAGTGTAATGAATTCTGTCAGGGGCGGAATGTTGTAGGACTTCAACTAAACATAGGGCTGACCCGACTGATGCTAAACACATGTGAGTACAGTATGAGGAGGGTGCACCTGTGGAGGTTTGGCTGCCGTTGTAGATTTGTTGATATTTTGTGTGGATGTGATTAAATATTAGATCAAGCTTTTAATCAAACATGTGTCTTATCATATATGCCCACACAGTTTGACTGGTATGCCCACACACACTTAAAGTATCCTGGTCTCTCCACTAAATGATGACTACAGTATATACAATTTTCCGTATGCCTACAGCAAAGAATGATGTCACATACCAAGCTGAAAACCAAGATATCATGAAGGCTGGCCAGTATTTTAGGTCAGAATTAAAAGGTCCTATCTGACAATTTTGTCCAAATTGAGCTTTCTTGTTCTGACCTCTGTGACATATAATGTGAGCTGTTTATAGGGGTTTTACATTTTGAGCCATTCTTCTAGTAGAATAGTGGCCAGGTCACTACGTGATGCTGGTGGAGGAAAACGTTTCTTAACGAGCTCCTCCAAAACACCCCAAAGTGGCTCAATAATATTTAGATCTGGTGAATGTGCAGGCCATTGGAGATGCTCAACTTCACTTTTATGTTCATCAAACCATTTTGTCACCAGTCTTTCTGTGTGTATTGGTGCATTATCATCCTGATACACAACACCGTTTTCAGGATACAATGTTTCAACCATTGGGTGCACATGGTCCTCCAGAATGGTTTGGTAGTCCTTGGCAGTGACGCGCCCATCTAGCACAAGTATTGGGCCTAGGGAATGCCATGATATTGCAGCCCAAACCATCACTGATCTACCTCCATGCTTCACTCTGGGCATGCAACAGTCTGGCTGGTACGCTTCTTTGGGGCTTCTCCACAACGTAACTCTCCCGGATGTGGGAAAGACAGTGAAGGTGGACTCATCAAGGAACAATACATGTTTCACATTGTCCACAGCCCAAGATTTTTGCTGCTGGCACCATTGAAACCAATGTTTGGCATTGGCACAAGTGACCAAAGGTTTGACTATAGCAGCCCGGCATTTATACATTGACCCTGTGGAGCTCCTGTCTTGGTGAAAACAGGAGAGTTGAGGTGCACATTTAATTTTGCAGTGAGTTGGGCAGCTGTGGTTTTATGTTTTTTGGATATAACTCAGGTTAGCACCCGGACATCTCTTTCAGACAGCTTCCTCTTGCGTCCCCAGTTACTCCTATTGGATGTGGTTCGTCCTTCTTGGTGGTATGCTGACATTACCCTGGATACCGTGGCTCTTGATACATCACAAAGACTTACTGTCTTGGTCACAGGTGCACCAACGAGACGCGCACCAACAATTTGTCCTCTTTTGAACTCTGATATGTTGTGTGCATTGCAATATTTTAAGCAAAACTGTGCTATATATATATTAATAATGTTAATATTATAATAATATGATTACTTCTATTAAAATCATGCACAGCACAATTTTGCTATCTGGAGGGCAGAAACATCTCAAAACCGGTCAGAATGCAAATAGAACATTATAATTCCAAGGGAATTATTTCAGGTGAGGTTGCAGTGGCAGAATAAGCCTGCTTCGTCCCTAGTATCTCAATTGCATAAACAAAATCCCTGTATTTTTGAACAACCTCTTAATTAACTTAATTATGGAATGAGCAATGCTCTCACTTTCTCATGCATTAGACATTAATGACTTCCGCACAGCAACTGTAATTATTACTTAATGGATAATGGATAATGGATATGGGTATTAAAGTAATAAGGTGTTTGCTGGGTTACTAAAATGTAGTTACTAAATGGAGTATACGATCATTACTGATGCCGTATCACAAATGTTTTCGTACAAGATAATCTACATAAGGTCATGGCATTCATATCAGTGTACCAGTGTATCTCTTTTTAATATTAACATATAATTAATGATATACTTTCCATGCAGGAGATTCACAGTCATACAGTATTAAAAAGCATTTTGCTGATTAGTTTGCTACCTCCAGCAAGTTCATGACTAAATGTTGAATTTATTTCCTTTTTTCTTTGGCACCAGGGTCATCAGGTCTATGGACTCATCTCATATACAAGATGCTGTGTATAAAATAGGACTGTGTGTCCCAATGAATAATTTTGCCTTTTAAAGCTAAAGTAAACATATCATCCTCCAGCTAGCGAAGGCTACTCATTGAGCAATAATGAGGTGCTGTTGATGGTACCATGGCATCCATACAAGTGTTCTAAAAAAAAATTATACACCCCGAAAAAAAAAGGGTGGCAAAAAAAGTTGTTAGCACTGTCGTCTTGAACCTCCAGGGTCCAGGTTCGATTCCCGCCGTTTGATTCCTCCAGGTAGTCACAGTCCAAGGACATGCAGATTAGTCATGTCCCCAAACTGTGTGTGCATGTGTGCCGTGCGATGAATTGGCACCCTGTCTAGGGTGTACCCTGCCCTTCAATTACTGGTTAGCTAGTAAAAATTAACAGCACAAACATTTGAGTAAATTATGGCGCAACAATTACTGTTCATAGAATTAGCTATTAGACTGAAAAAAGCATCATTGTTAATCCAGGCATCCAAAAAGCACAAAAAATGTAAATGAGAAGGAATCAGTACTCAAAATCTTAGGCAACATGTATGGTAT
Organism: Clarias platycephalus; assembly: GCA_030068275.1. Lineage (NCBI taxonomy): Eukaryota > Metazoa > Chordata > Actinopteri > Siluriformes > Clariidae > Clarias > Clarias platycephalus. The sequence goes on along the minus strand of JAQQZT010000002.1, from coordinate 22,246,186 downwards.
ACAAGGCAACTTTTTTATTACTTAAATAAAGGTAAAAATGCCAATGAATTTTTTTTATTTAGGTTTTTTTTGTAGTTAGTTGAAAAAATTCATATAAATTAGACATATTGTACAAAACAATTAGTACAATATGTATATGATTTAATACATACTTGCTTAATTGAAAATATCATTAACCCAATTATAATAAAACGGAAGCATGTAAACACTTCAATCAGAACAATCTGACCCGATCCGGCCCGATCAGAATCACTTTTCAATCAGAATGAGAGGGCCGATGTGCAAACCTTTAATAATCAGTTCAATAGGTAAATATTAGATGTAAACAATTGATCTGATCATTTCTTTCTTGTTGTTTCTATTCATTTTTGCCCCACGTGGGTGTAACGTTAAACAACATGACGAGTTTCTTGGAGGGAAATTTTGCTTCCTTTCCTGATTAGCAAACCCTGTGAGCACAACTCTCTCCCAAGACACAAGGCGGGATTTATCGGGAAAAGATGGGAAGCCTAAACTAACCTCAAAGTTGGAGAAAAAAATTTTTTTTTCTTCTCTGTCTTCTGTTATATTTCCAACAGTTTAAACGCTTCACAGCGGGCAGAACCTCTTTGCGCAAGTCAAAAGAGGTTTTATTCTGATTAAACGCTTTCAGCATGTAAACACACGTCATATCAGATCAGCTTCAATGTAAACAGTCAAATTGTCATCTTTAATCGAGATGATTTCAGTCGGATTGAAAAAAAATCTTTGGTCCATGTATATCTAGCTAACATTAATGTGAATCCAGTCGGAGGATAAATTTGGCAGTGGACGGGGATTTAATTAGTTTAATGTCAGCTTAATGTGCTAAGTCTAAAACATTCTTTCAAACACACTTTTCCAACACTCCTATAAAAGCATAGTGTTTTTTCCACTTTTGCTGATTACAGTCGGAAAGTCATTTCATACAAAACTGGCATTGTTTTAGCCTCTGTAATTATGCGCAGTGTGAAATTAAACCGAAAAGTATCATTTTCACTCTGATTTGGGACTCAGCAAAAGGATTAATGGGTATAAAAGCAGATATATCGGACGGTGCACCGCAGCCCTGGCTGAAAGTGGTTTCGTTTTTGACGAGAGGAGAGGAGAGAGACATTCCTATTTGTCTGCATGCCATTTGTCATGCTGCCACCTCTGTGTGTTGCCTTTATAACTCAGGACTTGCCTTTAGAGAATCTTCATTCAGGTCCCATTTAATCTCCTTTTATCCAATTAAACTGCGCCACACACAGTCCCAGTGCAAATCTGCTGCCTCTCACCACCTGCTTCAGGTTACAGGCACAGTCGCGCCATTGACTCATTGGTGTCTCACAACAAAAGCCCACAGGAGCAAGAAGCCAGCGAAGAGGAACTCAGTCATTTGGGTGGCTATAGTCTATGTTTACTATCTCTTTTTCCTCTTCGGTTTTGACCCTCTTTGTTTCAAGGTCATGGAACAGTCTGGTGTCTGCAAATGAGCCTGTAAAGCCCATAATGTAAAGCATTGATCCTGAGCTTGGCCCCTTTCTTTCCTATTGCCAGGGCTATCATAAACCATCAGCGGTGAATCATAGCTCTGATAATCCATCAATAAAACATGCACATGTGCAGTGACACACTCACACATATGCCTAAAAGATTAACAATAAAATAATACTATGTTTGTCCTTATCAGATTTCACTAAAAGTGCAAAAAATTTAGAAGTTTTAGGGTAAAATTATATGTTCATAAGTACAGATAACATAATGCGCTTGGCTTAATAGAGAAAAAAAACATTTATCCTAACTTTACAAAGAGGAAAGTAGTCATTTTTAACATAAGTCTTTATAATTATCCATTTGCCAAAAACGTAATGTAAATTAAATTGCTGGTTGTAACACAATAACATGCACTGTTAAAAGAGGCATGAACAACACTAGAGAACTTTGTGGTTCTTTCTAATTTTCCTGTACGATCCATTCTGGCTTTTAATTACATTTATGTGGATAATAATTCCTGGGTGACTTGTTGATCAAAATCCTTAACCAACATGTAGATATTAAAAAGTCATTTGAACTCAAAAAACTTTTTTTCTTTCTTTCTTTTTTTTTTTTTACAAGCAAACCTAGATTCCTTATCCTAGGATATATCAACCAGGAAGTGAGACATGCTTGTAAAAAGGAGAGATGAAGGCAAGGAGAAGGAGAGATGAAGGATCACCATGAACAGGCGCGTGATTAATTCTGCTTTGACGAACTCCTCCGGGAATTCCATCAAAAGGCCAGGGATTGTTTAATTGCCATTCCCACTTCTTCCCAAAGCTTACCTCCCTCCACTTTCCCGGTGAGGGGGTCTCACTGGAATCTGGCAGCCCCCACACACAGACTTGGAATTGCTTTCAGATGTGCATGTCAGGCTTATGGAAGGGGGATGCTAGCTTATTTAGCACGGGCCAGGCAAGAGTTTGTAAGAGTGGGTGGGTTATGGATGCATGCCAGAGGGCACAAGGAGCAGTCCTCTTGAAGGAGAGCTGGTGACAGGTAGGATCGGTGAACTTGATTTCTTGATTGCTCAACTCAATGATGGGAATTATCATGGGCAAATAGCTCCCAAATCCATCATATTGAACCAATTCATTCCTCTATCAGGTCTCAGTCAAGGATATGTTTTTTAAATCTCTTTTATCATTTCCCTGTAGTTTTTTTTTCCAGTGTATTTGTATTGAAATGGAGGGAAAGATTAACATCTTGCATGCTGGACTTGCAAATTGTGAAACGTCTTAATATGAAACTGCAATATCTTATTAGATCATCTCGCCTCATACCTCATTTTGCTTGACACGTATCATGACCAATTTTCTTTTCTTAATATCCTTACAGCAATGAAATCTACTGGAAATAAAAAGTGTGATGTCTGCATAAGGGTTCTTTTCTTTATATATACAGTGGGGCAAAAAAGCATTTAGTCAGCCACCAATTGTGCAAGTTCTCCCACTTAAATAGATGAGAGAGGCCTGTAATTTTCATCATAGGTATACCTGAACTGTGAGAGACAAAATAATAATAAGAAAAAATACAGAAAATCACATTGTAGGATTTTTAAGGAATTCATTGTCTGGCTCTCGCAGACCTGTAACGTCTTCTTTAAGAGGCTCCTCTGTCCTCCACTCGTTACCTGTATTAATGGAATCTGTTTAAACTCGTTATCAGTATAAAAGACACCCGTCCACAACCACAAACAGTCACACTCCAAATTCCACTATGGCCAAGACCAAAGAGCTGTCAAAGGACACCAGAAACAAAATTGTAGACCTGCACCAGGCTGGGAAGAC
>JAQQZT010000002.1:22221069-22240413 GCA_030068275.1 Clarias platycephalus | reverse complement strand
CCCGGAGGAAACCCACCAAGCACGGGGAGAACATGCAAACTCCATGCACACAGAGACGGGGATCGAGCCTGGCCGGGGAATCGAACCCGGACCCTGGAGGTGCAAGGCGACAGTGCTAACCACTACACCGAGCGTATTATTATTATTATTATTATTATTATGGGTCTGTGTGTGTTTTTCGGTGATAATGCAGTTAATGGTAACGCTCTAATCCTACTTTCCTCTAGCGCTCTGTTGCTCCTACAACATTTTCCTACCCATTTAACTGCCTAGTAGTGTTACATGGGCATAAGATGCCAAAACACATTTGATGGTAAAAAACATATATACCCTAAAATGACAATAAAAACCTTTTAAGATGCTCCTGAGGACCATTTTAGAACTCTCTTCCTGTAGTCTCCATGAGGTCCAGCACTTTTGGTCCATTCAGAGGGCCATAACCAGCCTTTAAATGGTTTTGGCAAGAAGCATGGCCTGGTTTGAGTTAGGAGGGAAGTAGCATGAAAAGTAAGCATATGCAGCTTCCATTTGCTGTTCAAGGGCATAGGATGCCACAGCTCATTCACTTCAGTTGGGTGGAGGGTGGATGGGGCAGTGGAAATCCATGATTAATTTTGTACTGAAATGATTTTTTGATCCCACTGTATAAATTTAGAACCTGAAACAGACACGTCTTCCTCCCACAGTTACTAATACAGATGTAGTGTATAAAACAGAAAATTATTTTAGCAGTTATGTTTCAGAAAGGAGTCCCAGAGTGGTCACATCATATTTAATATGTAATTCAATGGCTTGTTTTACTAAATCGTAAAAACATTAGAGTTTATGTGAACATATCACATAAGAAACATATCTGATATGCACAAATTAACCAAAGACAAAAAGTGGGAACAAATTACATCCGATGCACAAGAATTAAGAAAAAAAAACAAGGGAAGGAAAGTGTATCTTGTGTGCACAAATTATCCAAAATAAGGAATGGGATCGTCTCTCATTTGCACAAATTATTCAAAACATGGTAATGAATTGTAACTCATTTACCAAAATGAGCAAATGTATATATAGAAAAATAAATAACCCCTCTGAGGCTCTGTATTTCGAAGTAAGATGTTAGTTAATTTGGTCATTTAGAAAGGCTGGCAAATCTTAAACAAAAATCTGCCTTATTTTAGTATCATGGAGCTACAGATATGACCCACAGTCTCGAATGACAGCTCAGAATTCATACTGGGAAATGTTCAGATCTGTGAATGCAAAGGCCGATTAGCCATTCTGACACCAAATTGTCCATCTGTCTATCTTGTATGAGTACACAGAAAATCCCGCTCACTGTATAAAATATCAGGCGAATCAGCGGTACCAGTATGTGACAGTGATTGCCATTCTTGAGCTGTACTGGCATTTGGACAGGATGCCATCATGAATTATAACTATAAAGATGTTTCAAGAAATCTTGCAAAACACTGAAATTTCAACAGCTATAATGGGACTAATAGTTTTTCCATTAATATGAGTGCAGTGTCAAAACCAACACTATTTCCTGCAAGTCACTTCATCCTCAACTGAGGTTGGGTATTAAATTTATTACAACACTGAATTTTGTAATAATTCGCATGACCAAAAAAGCTAAAACCGTCTCAAGTCATATATCACTTTTATATGTGTCTAGCGTACAGTAGCACTATCCGGTGTTGTGTGTGTGTGTGTGTGTGTGTGTGTGTGTGTGTGTGTGTGGATGTGTGTTTCAATATGTATCATTTTGAGCTCTATTTATGTGCAAGTTAATTTGTTAGTCATATTGTTGGACATATTCCAATTGTCCCCCTTTTACATGGACAACTCCTTTTATCCTGGTCAGAAGTGAAGACATTTGTGAAGATGATGGTGGTGAAGCAGAATAACAGGGACACTTAATATACTGAAGTAGTACTTAAATACAGATTGTCACATCAATCGATTAAAAATCTTGAGGTATAATGGAGAATTGACATTCTCTACTCTTGTCATGATGCTGTGTTCACTGTATTATATTGTTTTGTCTGTTTGCTGACTAAAACTTGGTATCCCACCCTCTTTGTCAGTTCCCACTCATATATTTTTTTTTAAATCTCGATAAGACTCTTGCCTAACATTAAATAACAAAATTATAATAAAATTATGCATTACATTGGCACTTAGTAATTTTTGCAATTTCAGTAGGGATATGCACTATTTAATAGGTTACTTCAATCAACTAATAACTAAAGTGATTAATTAATTCATTCATTCATTCATTCATTCATAAATTCAGTCAGTCATCTTCAATAACTGCTGTATTCTGCTAAGGGTTGAGGTAGAGCTGAAGCTGATTCCAGGAAAAATTTGCATGAGATTTTAAGAAAAGTCTATAACTATAAAATGCTACTGTCTCATGGAACATCATATATGTAATTATTTCAATCCTAAAACCTTTTAAATACCAGACTCAGCAATATCATTGCACTTAGGGATGTCAATGATTAATTGGTGAATTCCTGCTAAAAAAAAAAGAAAAACGGATAATGTTTGTTTTGAATAATATTTCTCCATAGCTAATGCCTCTGTTAACTTATACACTACATTTGCGTTTACATTCACATTACACTTTACATTTACATTACACTACAGAAGTCTGCACTTACAGTTCAGGTGGATTGGATAATGTATTTTTAGCAGCCTTGTTTTTGAGTGCGAGACAAGAGCTTTATTTTCAGCAGACTTATAGTTTAATCGATTGGTTGGAATTGTGGCTTAAAAAAACTTTTTAAAAAAAAATAGCTGCAAAACGTGTGCAAGTTGTTAGGTCTGGTCTAGGATAGATGTGTGCCTTGGACTGGGATCCTGTAGGACGTGCCAAAAATGTTACTCAAGCAAGAAGTTCTTTACATTGATGCATTGATGTGTCCGAATGGTCAGATGTGGAGCTTATGAGATAAGGACATTCAATAAACTGCAAATTACGCTACTAGGTTGTTTAGATTTGGTAAAAATATAAGAAAGTCAATTTCTTAGAAATTATCACAAAAAAACTAAAACCTGCAAGTGCAAAATAAATTAAAAAATGCATACATCTATATGTTCTGGAGTGAGGTATCTGAGGTTAGGAGCTGTTGGAGCTGGAATTCAAAAGACCATGTGGTGGTATTTTTTCCCAGTGTTTTGAAGTGTTTCTGGGGGCAAAATAGTAGGATTCATATGTAATTCATTGTGAATGAACACCCACAGAATTGCACAAGAGGACAGAACAATTTATCAACAGAATCTGACTAAAGAAAAGAATTGATTCTGTAGCAATTGTCATTGAGGAATCGTTGCATGAAACAGAGTACCAATATTTCCCCTTACATTTCCTCCTTATGATCAATGACCAGAGACATGTGACTCTACACAAGGTGAGGAAAAAGTAAGACATGAATGAATTTTTAAAATGAATCAAACACCAAATTGATGTGAAAATGCAAATAAAAACCTTGTCCAGTCCAGCTGAACAAATATTTCATATTATGTGTCTAGTGTTACGTTCCACAGGATATTACAGCATCAACAACAAAATAAATGAAAATAGATGTATGAATAAATGTATGAATGTGACACAAGCATCATCCCAGTATTTGGTGACTTGATGTAAATCTTCAAATCTGTTTTTTTCCATCAAGATAGTGCACACACACTACATGTAGTGTATGTCATTTAATATTCAACCACAGGGGGAAAAAAGTGCTGTACGTACAGAACTGAGCAATATTTAAACATAATCCAAACCAGGAATGTTTCTCTGCTTATCATTACTACTTCTTGCCCGTTTTTGTTCTAATTGCTAACAATAGCAGTTATGAGTATGTTTAACCCGTATGTGGTCCTGCTCTGACAGTGTCATCCCTAATGATGATTTTCATTTAGCTGGAAAAAGAATGTGTTGGAGGAACTGCTGCCAGAGAAAATTCCCAGCAGTATGTACTCGGACATAAATGTGCTATTTGCCTATAAACGTGTGCTGGTTGAGTTTTGCAGATTTACAGTGCATAAATACAGCAATTTGTGAATATGGACTGCATTTTCAATTAGATATTAAAAAAATTATATATATTTATAATTATTTATATAAAATTCCACTTCGGACAGCGAGAGAGAAAGCAACAGTGAGGGCATAACAGAGATCTTTCCTTTGAGTTAGTGATTAGTTTAGCTCTTCAAACATGGGCCCATTAAGGTGATGGGTTGAACCAGCTGCCGGTGTGGCCATAACCACGGGTGAAATAACTGCACACGATGATGGATCTTATAGCTGTAAACACATTGACCTCTGGGCCAGAGTGAGAAGAAAAAAAGCTCAGCAGTGTGAGCACGCAGAGGTGCTTCAGGAGACACGTGAGAACATCTGTCATATCTTAGTTACTGTGTCATTCCATAACATCAGCACCATGTAATGCAGTTGTGAAGGGACATTGGGTTTTCTATCACGCTCAGGAACAGAAAATTGTTCAAGCAAGTGTTAAAGAATTGAATCGCAAGCCCATTCGGGGCGCTGCTAAATCTTTGTGATTTTACTACAGACCCTGTCTGCTCTATTACATCCTTTTCCAAGTGTCATGTCATACAGGTGATTAGTCTGCTTTCCCTGTCGGCTTGGAGCCTCTCCGAATGAATGATCAACCGAGACCTTTTGACCTGTTCTGCTGGGAGCAGGCATTTATTGGGAGGAGAGAGAGAGAGTGAATCTCAGTCTAGCACCTTCACAGCAGCAGCCAACATCTGGAGCTTATCAGCGAGGCGAAGCTCGCACAGAAATGCAAAGAGAGAAAACGAGCATGAGAGAGAGAGATGGAGAAATGAAAAAGGAGATGAGAGAGTTGCAGTGATGACAGTACTGTTCTACTTGGTTTATATCACAATATGTCACATGCCCTTATGTTCTAACAAATGTTAGTTTAGTTAGAAATGTTCCCAGGAAAGGCGGAAAAATTTTATATTGTAGGTTTTTCGCTCATGAAACCTTTAAAACATTCAACTTGTGACTGATCTTGAGCGCTTGAGCCGGTCATATTTAAGATACTGTAAATAGGCATCGAAAAAAGTGCTGGCTCATGCGGCGGTCTTTCGTCCAGACACAATGCCATTGTTTAAACTGTCTCGCTGACCAGCGGCCTCTCGTAGCGCCGGCCTGCATTAATGAGCGGGTCAAGGGGCGCAGACTCGAAGAAAATCAGGCTTTGTTTAAACAGAATGGTGCTGGCGGAGCTGCCTGGAGGGCATAAACCAAGCCACGAACCACATAATAATACATCAAGCGTAGCAATGCGAGCCATAGCTATAAATTCACTTAAAGGATAGCTGACATGACTTTGTCATTTTTGGATCACTTGGACGTCTTTGACTTACGACGCTATTTTGTAAACAGTGTTTATTTACCTTAGAACTTGATCTTCTGACCATGACTAAATTGTCCGCAGCTTCTCTGATTTCAAAAGTTATTTCCAACATAAACTATGTCACTTTTTTTTTTTTTTTTTTTGGTACTTAAAATCCTCATTGTATTACTGGAAGTTGACTAATATGTCTTGGATGCATATTAGTCATCCAATGGACATTAGTCAAGATGAAGATGATAAGCAGGAGTACATCTGGGAGCTAAGACCCAAAGATCACACATTTTGTACAAAGGTGGAGTTTTCTCCCAGTGAAACAGAGACTGCATCAACCCCAATCTCGACTGAGCTTTGGTTCAAGTCCAAAATCATGAGTTGTAGCCGACTGAATGGCTGGGACGCAGGCGGAGGTTAGCTCCGCTGTCTGTGACCATGAGATTGTGAGGGGATCCATATGTGTCGATGTTTGTTTATGACGTAGCCCGTAGCATAGTGAGAAAGGAACAGCACGTTGATTACCTTTGGGACCGTCCTAGACCGTATTGAGGATAATTGAACACTGATGAGGTTCTGTTTTTGTGCCTGAAGATGCGAGTAGCATTTTGGTCTTCTTTGACTGCTTGTACTGCCCTCTTGTGGTGCTTATAAGGAAAGCTTTAGCTGAGCAATATTACTGCTGATTCAACACCAATGTTATAATTGGTGTTTGGTTTGGACTCCGCAGACGTTAAAAACTCCAGAATATTTCGTGCTCTGTTGCCGCTTTCGATATTCACATAGTCTGTCTTGAGCAATTGCTTATCTGCCGTGATGTTGTTGTTTTTTTGTGCTGTTCAGCTCTGGTTGAGATTACCAAAACCACGTCCTCTACACCACAATGGGCAGAAGTGAGGAGGAGGAGATAAAAAGTCCGGAGAATCAGAAACCAAGTCCAGGATGTCACCTCTTGAAATCCCCTCCTTTCTCCAAACTCATAATACTGTGGAAAAAGTCGACCTGGTCTTCAGTTTTACAGGCCATGGAGTCTGGCCCTTGTGCACAGCATGTTTCCCCAGGCCTCATCCCAACAGCCCAGTAATTTGGAGTATGTTAAAGCCCCTTATTCCACCCCCTGCCCCCCCATCCCATCTCCAGCGAAGTCATCAATCTCACTCACCAGCGTTTGGTTTATTGAGAAGCTCCAGATGACAAAGCTATTTTGGTTACACGTAATGCCAACATTCCTATTTAAAATGTGGCCTCGACTTACGTACACACGTTATTAACTTTCACTTGTACATTATAAATCAGTCACGATGTATCCGTGCATTGCACACTCATCAGATCGTCTCAGGGGAAGTATTCAAGACTTTTGGTAAATTTCACTCTGAAGAATTTGTGTTATGTGTCAGATCGTGCTTGTACTATTTGTAATAACATTTGATCAAAATTTCCGTCTGGTGTATCAGGACTAAGCCCACCTTAACTTAAAAAAAAAAAAAAAAGAAAGTCAGTATACTGGTTTATTTTTTCCTGTTGAGATACACTGTAAACAAAATCTTATGTGCTATCTACTTAAAAATAAATATGGTAATTTTTTTAGAAGAATTTACTTGAATAAATCATGTAAAAAATCCTAAATTCTTTAGCCAGACACGTGATGATTTTAACATTATTAGTGGAATAATCGTTTTTAGTTTAAGCAGATAAAACAAAATGTTCTCATACTGTATGTATTAAGGAAAATTACTTAATAATATAAACAAACATTTTATAATGAAATGAATACATAATGCATTTTGGTTCACTGGTATCAAAATATTAAACACTTACTAAAATAGTGTATATAACATTTACAGCAGTTTTAAGATCTGCAAAACAATTTGTAAAACTGTTTGTAACTGACAATTTATGTCATTGAAATCAACTGTCTAGCATTATATGCTAAGATCTTTTCTTGTGGGAATAGTCACATTCTGTACTAAAACCTGAGAGAACTTATACAGTAAACCACTTCTAGGTTCATATCTTTGTAACACTGTAAAACACTAACTCCCCAAAACTTGTTTCAGTGAACTGTGGAGACACTACAACAAACTCAAGTATGGCTAATGGCGGACAGGATGTTTTCAGAAATGTTCACAATGTTTAATTTATCTCATTTATATTGCTGACACTAGTGCAAGAAAGGAGCTTATTTAAGAAATGAAAATAAAATGTAAAAATAAGCGGCTTAATTGACCTCTTTTACACTGTTCGCCTGCTCCTTCAAAATGGCGTCTGATCGCTGCTGTTGTTGAGATTCAAATGAAGGTGACTCAGTCAAACCGTATAATTGGGCCAATTCTCTTAAAATAAATATGAAGCCTTTTTTCCTCAAACTTTTCGCGTAAATGGTTCCTCAAATTAAGCCTAAAAATTGCACTCATTTCCTTAAAAAAATAGGTCAAATTTATTTCTTAATTTTATTAGTGAAATGTTCTCAATATGTTATAAGAAACTCAGAAAACCAATTTTTTAAATGAAATATGCACATTATTTTTAATGATTATATAAATTTTTTTTAATGAAAATTACAAGCCTCATGATTCATTTTTACAGTGTAAGTAGGCAGAACCTTGGCGTATGCATACAAATGTTTGCCTTAAGAATTGCAATTTTTGCGGGGTTTATTTTATATTTACTTTATTTACATGTCTTTTAGAAATGTTTTGATTGTTTCTATGTGCATGAATTTGATTATAGTGTTGGAAATTGATAGTATTGGTTATATTTTGGGTGTCTGGAACGGATTATCTGGATTTACATTATTTCTTATGGGAAAATTTGTATCGCAATATAAATTTTTGCCTTTAGAACTCTCCTCTTTCTATGCCGAGGTTATGTTGTATTATGGAGGATTATTTTTGTACATTTGTGAAATCGAGGACAAAAGCACTTCCCGTGGTTGTGAACAAAAATACATAGAATTGTTTAAATGCTGCTTAAAGACCAGACTTTACAGGCAATCATGATCATGAACAAGGTCAATTATCCACCCTATCATTCTTTATAAACCTAAAATACCCTAAATTTTTTGATGGGAAATTAAATTTTGATTATACAAACTCCATTAAAAAAAAAGCACTGTACGTTATTGCATTTAGATCCAATTAGAGGGTTACAAAATTACTGTTTGGAAGGTATAGTTTCAGCACAAACACAACATGTGTTGAGTAGAGCATTAACTTTAAACAGTCATGAATGTACGTATCTATTGTTAAGCATATGTGTACTAGTTTCTCTTACATCTGCTATCAAAAAGCCCTCGTAATATAACGCTAAGATATTGGATTTTGGCTCTTCCGTCTATCAATAGGTGGCATGGTGGTTAGTGGTCAACCTTGCACCTCCAGGGTTTAATCATGTCTCCAGGTACAGTATGTGTGCGTGAAGTTTCTATATTCTCTCTGTGATGGGATTTTTCTCTGGACACTCCAATTTCCCTGCAGCGTCCAAACACATGCAGCATAGGCTGATTGGCATGTCCATATCTGCCCATTGTGTGCAGTAATGAGAGTGTATGTGTGTTTGTACCCTATGATATGTTGGCAACTCATCCACGGTGTAGACCTAAGTTCCTAAGACCTAAATAATTTGTATTATTATTATTATACGATAATAATTAAACTGTGAGACACAGTCGTGCCCCACCCTCGCATAATTAAATAAAGTAGAGGTCTATAAACAAATACACAACTAGTCAGATTGATGTTAAATGGTTTTCTAGCACTAATCAGCTTCTCTGGCTAAAGAGGTTTTGTGGAATGTAGGCCACGGAAACCTTTAGCCTTTTCCTGAGTCTGGCTGTTAAATATTTCAAAAGTTGAAAACCGTCTCAGCCTCCTCTCGTGTGGTGTGTTTCTGAGAGATGACTGCAGCAGGCTAGGACTGATTAACAGCCCTGATTCCACCGGGGAAAAATAATTGTGGTATTTTAAAGGGATGGGTTTAAAAAAAAAAAAAAAAAAGCTGTAAATGTCTGGCACAGTATCAAGTATGCAGCTTAAATAAACTGTTTACATTATTCAGGAAGAATATTTAGTGCATTCTGAGTGGGAAAAGATAAAATGTGCTAACAGAATCATATTTACAGTAGGAAACATCAAATTTTGATTAAAATTTTTTTATTTTATACAATTATCACCCATGATATTAAAATCATTAACATTAAAGCCACCTTTTGCCACTGGGGCATAATTCCACAGGTCCTCTAGGGATGTGCTGCGGTGTCTGGAACCAGGATGCTGGCATCAGATCCTTCTGTGAGCGGGGTCTCTTTGGATTGTCCTTGTTTGTCTCCATGTAGGCGTAAATGGGCCTTGGGTGCCCGTGATCCTGTTATTCAATTCAATTCAAGTTAAGTAAAGTTAATTGAATATTTGTCACATGTACATTACAGCCCAATGAAAATCTTTCTTCGCATATCCCAGTGTACCTGGGGTCAGAGCCCAGGGTCAGCCATGATACAGTGCCCCTGAAGCAGATAGGGTTAAGGGCCTTGCTCAAGGGCCCTACAGTGGAAACCTGGTGGAGCTGAGGATCGAACCGCTGATCTTCTGATCAGTAACTTTAGTGCCTTAGCCCTCTGAGCCACCAATGCCCCGTAATTATGCTGATCAGTGCATATGCTCCGTATCTTTGTTTGCATAAGAGAGTTTACCGAGTATGAATACGATGACTGAACTGCCTTACAATTAGCCAGAGGCGCTAGCTAGACAAATGAACATCGCTTCTTTTAGTGTAACAATTTTTCATTTTAGTATGTCAAATACTTCCATAATTAGGTTTCGTAACTGGAGAACAAAGGATTTAATCTAGCACTTGTACTGTGACAGGAGAAATAATCAATAAACACTGTAACTCATTGCTCATTTTTGTTTTCCTGCTGCAGAAGATAGATATCCCTAAGACGGAGTGATATTCATGTAAATGCTGAAAAGACCACAAATTGTGAGGTGGGGGGGGGGGGGGGGATTTGAGCCCTGCACTACTTTTGGGCTTTTGGGTTTAGTATCACATTATTTTTTATTACCAGTGGGTGTAATAGTGAATTACCTGATTCGGGAAGATTGTTGCTGGCAGGTTTAGATGAGGATTGGGCGGAGGGATTTAGCAGTAAGAATGATGAAGCTGTCTGGAAAGTATCTAACATGAGAGGCAGAGATGTAGTTTGTTTTTTCTTTCTTTCTTAAAAAAAAAAAAAAAAAAGCCTGATAGCAGAGTTCCGAATGATAGCGAGTGAGTCCAAAGTAATGACAAATTTATTAGAATGAAAAATAAACGTACAGATGCACAAAACAAACACCAGCCTAAAATGCTTGCGTGAGGAATTATGTTTATAACAGTAGGTTACATAAATAATATGGCATTTAGTTTTTCTGTTTTTTTTTTTTTTTTTACGGTGCTGGAGTGTTTTCTGCATTTCTCTGGGCTCAGCTCAGTCCGCTTTTCTTAAGTTTCTTTTGGCCTTCTAAGCCAATGATAAGACATGTCCCAAGGAAAAACCAAAGATAAATCATACTACAGTACATGTTGAAAAGTACTGCGTTCGATGATTTATTTTTCATATGTTTGCAAAATAGAATCAAATTGCTTTAAATGTAGAAAAAAACTGAATGAGTCCATCGAAATGAACCTTACATTTGCTTTCAGCCATTCCACTTTCCTTCCACTTCCCAAAAACATGATAGTAGGTAGATCGATAAGTCCGAAAATGAACTATTGTCTCATCGTGAGCACATTCAGGCTTCGGTTCCACCTCAACCCTGACCAGAATAAAGTGGTGACTGAAGATACATGAATGAATATATTAAGCTTATTTGTAAAGCTAATAATATGAATAACCAGAATAAGTTCAGCAAAATTCCCTGCTATTTAACTGTTGCTCACACTCTGACTCTTGCAGCATTGTTTATTCTTTGATGCTTATTTGAAGTGTTAGAAAAATGTACCTGTGCCCAATAATCAGCACAAAATGGGAACTAATAGCAATAAAGAACATTAGGACATGGAATATTTATTACACTGCTTGTTGCATAATCTAATATTTGGTTATTTTGGTTAAAGCACCTTTAGCTTTGATTATAATACATATTCGCCATGGCACTGTTCTGACAGCATTACGTCTCAACATTTATCTCCATCCAGAGTTTAATAAATTTTTGGCCGAAATCTTGTATAAATGATGGGGTAATAGAACTTCTCTGTAAAGTTTTCTCCAGCACATCCCAAAGACTGCAATTGGGTTTCGGTTAGCACTCTGTAGTGGCTAACTCATGATATGATTCCCCATGCCCCCAGAATCACACTATGCCCATGCCATCAAAAATGAAAAAGCTCCATTAATGTGACGTGGTTACCCAATGCATCGGTTATAGTTAAAACAACTGTTGCATTATTAATCAATGTAGTAATCATCCACTCAATGCAAACTTAAGCATTTGTTATTGAAATCCAAATCATACTTGGTATACTTGCTCAGGCAGTATATGTGTTTAAACAGCAATCAGGACTTTTGTTACATAGTTTTTAAAATATTGCAAATGTTTTGTTTCCTGCAAGACACGATTAAGCAATTGAAAGGAGAGCTGCCCTGTTTATGAACCAGTTTATCAGAGACCGATGAGCTGCTCTGGTTTTAGTGCCGAGTTGAAAAGTGCACTTGAGTAAATCATCAAGCACAAATAATGTAGATAATATTCTTTCAAGCTGGAACAAGGGACTACAGTCGGCACAGAATATTTAGGAAAGACAAGCATGACTTGGTCTTTTCCAGTCTTCAACTATGCTGTTTAGGTGGGCCTCTTCCCACTGCAGCCTCAGATTGCTTTTCTCGGCTGCTGACAGGTGAGGAACCAAGGACGAGGTCTTTCACTGCTGGCGATCATCATTGTTTTTCAGCATGTGATTATGTGAGGTACATTTTACCATGAAATAAAGTAAACCTATGTGATATCGTGAGATTTACAGCACTGTGCAAAAGTCTTGAGCCACCCCTCATTTCTTCATATTTTGTGTCCAAAGAGACGTTCTTGAATTTTTTCATATAATATTGAGGAATAGTTCTCCAGGCTTCCTGAACGACTTTTTTTTTTTTTTTGGCTCTCTTTTTTTTTTTTAGCAAGTTTTTGGATCTCATTTTCATTCCAGTCCCTGTACCTGAGCAGTTTCAGAGGAATGTTTATTGTTAAGCCACACAGTGACCTATGAATCACTCAAAAAAAAAAAAAAAACACAAAACATCCAACATAAGGCACAAACCAATGAGAAACAGGTGCAGATGATGACAGATGATCAGGCTGATGATTAATATATTGTTGATGCTGAATGCTGAGTGGCTGGAACAGACGAGAGGGGAAATGAGGTTGCTGCTGAAGTTGTTAAATAAACAAGCAATTTTTTTTGTTGTATCTTTAAGCACTTTGCAGCTTGTCACAGTTAAACATTTGTTTTCATTTCTTTAATTGAATCTTTAATTTAATAAAAAATTTATATAAAGAAATGAAGGTGGCTTAGTGGTTAATGCTGTTGTCTTGCACCTCCAGGGTCCGGGTTCGATTCCCGCCTCAGGTCTATGTACTTGGAGTTTGTATGTTTCTTTCCATGCTTGCTGGGTTTCCTTCCACAGTCCAAAGACGTGCTAATTATGCTAATCAAACTGCTTGAAGTATGTGTATATGTGTAAGCTCTGTGATGGATTGGCACCCCATCCAGGGTGCACCCCTCCTTGTGCCCTAAGTCCCCTGGGATCGGCTCCCCAGGCCCCCAGTAACCCTGTATACAGGATAAAGCGGTAGAGACGACAATGAGATGAAGAAATAAGGGGTAACATTTGCACTGTATGTAAAAGGTCAGGTGACGACTGTGCTGTGTTTAAATATGGTGTAAAAATTCGCCAACATAAGTCTGTGCATATTCAGATATCAGCCATGCACATGATTAAGTCAATTTTCTGGGCCCTCCATTCAAAATATGTCATTCAAAGTGCATGTCTCAGGGGTTACCAGATTTTCTAAATAATGCTTATGATTGTAATTACTTTTAAGGCTTGAATACCAATGCACACACACTTTTTTTTTTTTTAAAGAACACACATTGTAAACTTGAATGAATTTTAATTCCCACTGCGTCTCTACTCGTTATATTAAATAAAAAAACCGCTATGCCACAAATAGTGGATTCCGAAGCTGCATCTGGTTGCTGATGCCAGACTTTGCAACCTTATAAAGTCTGAACCGTATTCCGCTTCTCATTATGGAGCTTTTAAAATGCAGGACCACACTAGCAATGAGAATAGCACTGATAGCAATAGCAACAGGGTAAACAGGGGTGTCTGGGAGAGAGCAGATAAATGACTTTAGAGCAGACGGCATAAATCCATGTCCTGAGATGTCAGGCGATGGCATCAGCAGCAAGCAAAAAGAGAGAGAACAAGTCGTCTAATCAGTGGTCAGGGGGTCTCCCAGGCCTTATCTCGAATCACTCCTCGGTGCTGTGAATCTTCTTCACGGGCAACACACGTCTCTTGTCAGCTGTGCCACAGAGGATGTTTACTCCACCCATCACTTAGCAACGATCAAAAATCAAGGAAGCCCCCTTTTTTTTGTTGTTGGAGGTGTCATGGAAAGAAGTGGCCTTTTCAACAAGCGATCTATCAGTGCTCGGGATCTGACCACAACACAAAAGACAGAGCGAGAGAGCGAGATAGGGAGTGTGAGCGTAGGTGTGTTACGCAGAGATGGGATCGCCCCACTCCACTGAAAAGCATGTCCCCTGTGAAGTTTAGCCAAGTGGAACCGAGCTGCCTTCCTGCCGAAGAGAGGAAAGTGCTGGAACACTGGAGATGTTGTTGACGATAGTGTCGACAGTCACCACCCCTCGAACGATCGCAGGTCCCGATAGAGGAAACTCTAATCTGCCTGTGCAAACTGCGCCAGCAGAGCTCAGGTCAGCTAGGAGCCGCTCTTGTCATATCTGTGTTGTCAGGCGCGAGCATGGTGTTATAGATATGATAAACACACTCCCTGTAGTTTACTGACTCGTTCGCTGACTTGACTACTGCAAGCCTGTAGAGGTTTATTAGCTTTTATTTCCAGGTACGGCTGAGTAAGAACATGCTGCAGGGCAATTTTTTATTTATTTATTTATTTATTTATTTTTGCCTAAATTGCCCCATAAAATGCACAGATCTTAACAGTATCTAATCTCACTTGAGGGAGCACAAAAGTATCTTTAAAATAATTGTGCTTTAAATCAACAGCTGAGCACGACCATTGTAAAAAAAAAAAAAAAGAAAGAAACGGCCCATAAGTCACTGATACTCCATGCCCGTGGAATGTTTCTAAATTGAGAGGGTGCTAGGAGCTAGGAAATAATTCATGGAAATGCTAACTGTTACACGTTATGATGGATAATTCACAGGTAATTAAACTGAACAGCGCATGGGAACGGAACAGCTTGCACCAGGAAGATTTTCCCTATTTCGGGATTCATCCGAAATTTCTTGACGTTTCCTGATGCTAGGGGTTCTTGGAAATCTAAAATAGCATTTCTAATTCTGATAATGCTGAACAGCCAGTCGTTTCTTCTCAACAGTGGTTAAGTCGTCTTTTTTTTTTTCAGAAAAAAAGCACTATGTATTTATCTGTTCTCCCAACTAGAAGGGTGTGACTAGACAAGTGCATGACTATAAATCTTCAACCAGGCCTCTCTTGCTTTTGCGCTCCGACCACTACACAAAAAACATTGGCAAAGCAGCGCGACTTGACCCTAGGGATAGAAAAAAACAAATGTATTTACGTGTCTATTTATTTTTTCCTTTTCCATTTATACACTCGCGCTTAGGATGGGAACGCTGATGTGGCTGGCCACTGTGCGCTTATAATTAATGAACTGTAGCCTCGCCTAAGTGGAGTGTTTTGGTAAACATAATCTTTATGAGTGTGAGAAGCTGCAGTGTTCCAGGATATCCTGGCAGGCTGTGCAGATCAGGCGATCAGGCATGCTCAGACTGTAACGGAAAGGCAAAAAGAAAAAAATAATAATAATAAGGAGGAAAAATTACAGAATGATGTCATTCTCTCTGATGTTGGTGTGAATGTGAGTGCTTTTAAAAACATTCGCGCCAATGCGACTGACCTCAGAGCTGGGTGGAAAGTTTCCCAGCATCTGATGTTCCAGACAGCATTTGATAGGAACTGTGAGTGAAGGCTTGGCACTGGAAAAATAAAAAAATCATTTTAGTTTTATTTATACAGCCTTTTTAACAATTGACATTCTCTGAAAGCAAACCAGAGGTCTCAGCTGCGAAGAAAACCTCCCTGAGACGGCATGAGGAAGAAACCTTGAGGAGACTTAAAAAAGAACCCACCTCTGTATTAAAAATAATACCTGTATGCTGTTGTAGAAGAGAAAAGATGAACAGCAATAAGCATCCAAGGTAAATAATGTGATTGTGTAGGATTCAGTGTTTGAATCAATATCAAAGTCTGGAACAAAAAGGTATTAATGCATTCTTAAACAGGACAGACTTTATGTTTGCAGCAGCACTTCTGCAGCACCGTTCAGGCATGGATCAAAGTCTGGTACATTTGTCTAATAATAACACTCTGTAAGTGTGCCAGGGCAGGGATCAGAGTACCATGCTTGAGTCCACTTCAAGGGATGGTCTTGATGGTGGTACATGGTTCGAATCAAATTTGTTAAACAACCGTACCTAAACAAGAAAGTCGACAGCTTTTCTTTACGTGGCATCATCAATGATGTCTTGCGCAACCTCATCTTCTGGACCACATGACTGTAGCTGATCAATTAGGAAGGCAGTCAAGAGGGTCTTTCTTGACATTTTCACCAAAATATAAATAATATTAGGTGTAGTACAAAAATGACTTGTACTCATCTCTGTGTTTATTGACAGCTTTTAAACCAACTAGGTGCATACTGCCCCCTGCTGTATTGGAGACTGTAGATTCACAAGTGTACTCGGTTACTGAAGAATATTACTAATGTGAAACCTGGCCAGCAGGGGAGCAGAGAAAGGGGATTAATCGTACCTGAGTATGGTTCGATGCAATTGTGCCTTGTGTGAAAACCCTCTTAGAAGATACAAGTCTATACAGTGGAACCTCGGATTGCGAGTAATGCGGTTTGCGAGTGTTCCGCAAGACGAGCAAAGATTTTTAATAGATTTTGACTTGGAAAACGAACAAGTCTTGGTTTACGAGTACTGAGTATCATGTATCACACATGCGCTTCTTGTTTTGACGCCAACGGTTTTTTTCTCTCTCTTGCGCTGCGGAATTGTGGGTAATCGTCTCCCCTGCTAGGTCTTATTGCGCGTCTCTTGGTATAATCAACATCGTGCACGCGTGTACTGTTTACTATAACACTGTGACTACGTGTGTGTACGTAAAACATTTTATTTTGTGTTTGTAAGCGCGTCTGTACCAGCGCATGTGTACTGTTTCTTATAACACGTGTGTTCGCGCATGTAAAGCAAAAGAAAGTCTCATTAGAGAGGTTAAAGATCCATTTTCTTCCTCCCTGTTTCAGCCTGTCGTTATGTGTGCACGCGTGTAATTTGACACCGTGCCCACACACTTTAGCCTTTACACCGTTTCCCCCATCCCCTCTCGGCTTCACACACACACTCTCTGCCCTACACAGAAACACTGCTCTGTCGCGACTCTTTTCAAAGGTAAAGTTCAGCTTCATTTGTTTTACTTTACAACAGTGATTCCGTTAGTATGCGCTCACATGAGTGTCATTAGCAATGTTCCTTGCAAATTTGTCCGACAAATTTTGTGAAATTCCGGAAGAATTATGCTCGTCTTCCAAGGTTCCACTGTTTAATGCAAGTGAAATTATCCACTGAGGCAAGGGTGAGTCTTGGGCATGAACTGATGTTGAGAAGTAAAGGTCTTTAAGGTTTTACACCAACAGGCCTTTAATCATAAGTACAGAAATCTCCAAGCACATATAGATAATCAGGACAAGACGCATGAGAGCGGCCTCAGCAGTAGAAGCACGTCAGGATCAAGCAGCCAAATCACATCAGCCAGAAGGAATATTCATACAACAAAGCTTACTGTAATCAAGTGAGTAAGTTATCACAGTCCCGTCTACGCAGCTCTCTGCAGGAGCTCCTGATGAGTTCGGTCATGGGGAGTCACGTTTCAGGCTTGATTGGGGTGTTCCATGCAATGCTATATCATGATTAACAAAGATTCAACATACATAGTAATGCTCAAAGTAATGCTTTATGAGACATGTCAAGCCTGCTATGCTGTGGTCCTTCCTTCATGCACGGACACTAGTGTAAGAGTGTTCCCGAAAGAATCCGAGGTCTACATGCAGCGTGGAGTTTGTAAAAACGCACAAGGTTGTGATTACAGCATGTATGGCTCCTGATTGAAACGGTTAACTCTGCATGGTCGCACGCACACATCTCGGGGCCGGCCAAAGCACCCTCTGGCTAAACCATGTACAATTTAATACTTTTACAACCCGGGTCATTACATTTTGATATAGGTTTATTTCCCCAGCCAATGCTAAACATCTCTGCTTTTCTTAACGAGCCCCTCTGGTTCTCTCTTGGACTAAGCTGGTGAAGGTACCTGGTGTTTAGCAGGGCTCGGCTCCAGGTGCATTATAGTGGTGGAGGATGACAAAAAACATCAACAAAAGAATGTCCCAGCATTGTACGCACTCTTGCTCAGCAAGACGCTAAGGTTAAACGCTCTTGCTGAGAAACACTCCCGACTAAACTCTTTGGTTGGCGGGACCTGAGAAAGTGTTCAGGCAGCCGTTTTTGATTATTCGTGCCCTAAAAACCCTATAAAATACTAGCAGCGCTCAAACCACAGCAGAAATGACTAAATTCTTTCATAAACGCGCGGCCTCACTGGCGCAGGCCCGAGGCGAGCCCTGCTGAGTAAGACAGCTTGGCCTCTCTCGTTTTCCCCCTCAACACTACGGCATGGTCATTTCCTCCACACTACAGTATGAATCTATTGCATAGCAACTGACCGTTCTGTCTTCAAACACGATGCGGAGAACTTCAATTTATTTTCAATTTAGCTGTTTATGGCGCAGAAATAAAAGCAGACACAATTTGTTCATACAGTGGTTCAGACTGTATCAAGGCTTTTAATTTATCAAGTCTACTTTTTTTCCCCCCGTCCCAAAAAAATCATGGTTTTATTAGTGGCACCATAATCGTCAAGACGTAATGGCGTATGACGCAAAAATATACCCGTGCCTTTAAAATTAAACATGGTCACAGACACTGATTGCAGCACTGAACATCCATCAAGGATATAAATGTGTTTTCTGAGTGTGTATATAAGCGAAGCCTGTTTGGTAAGTTATTTAATCCGCTTTCTGTTTCTCATCAGACCTAACCAGCAGCTTCCATTACTCGGCTCTGATTGTTTCCGAAGAACAACACATCGAATATGTAAATAAGACATTTTAAATGGTGCATTTACATTCAAAAAAATTAATTCAAGCAAGTTGTAAGTTCTGTCTATTTACATCCAAGACAAGTTTGTTAGACCTTTTGTCAATTATTTTATTTACGCTATATAGCTTATAGCATTTGTTTCCTCATTATCCTCTCTAACTGGAGGTTACACGCGGCTTCGCCGGTGTACATCCAACTCATGATGATCTGGTAAGTAAATGAAGATATATTATCACCTTACAGTAAGTTGATGATTTTGCTGCCTACTGTTACAATTGTTGAGAAATGCCATATATATATATATATATAGAGAGAGAGAGAGAGAGAGAGAGAGAGAAAGAGAGTACAGTATATAGACTTGTATCTTCTAAGTGTGTTTTCACACAAGGCACGATTGCATCGAACCATGCCCAGGTACGATTGCTTCCCGTGCACCACCCTCGAGAATGTATATATATATACATTAATATATATACA
>JAQQZT010000002.1:22192844-22203546 GCA_030068275.1 Clarias platycephalus | reverse complement strand
AAAACAACATGCATGAGGAATCACAAAGGAGTTTTCATTTTCTGCAATGGAAAAGTACTCAAACTAGTTACTTTTATAAGAAAGTAACTGATTACTTTTTGAAGACAGTAATTTTGTTAGTTACTTTAAAAAGTAACGTCCCTCAACACCATTCACAAGCGAGTGTTTAGCTACACAATCTCAGCTGCCTCCTCTGCGCTATTGTGTAACAGCAGGTCATGTGCACATATTTGCGTATAATTTGCACCCTGCCTTGTTAATTTGCTCACAGCTACTCAGTGTATTGTTCATGCATTGTTTAGCTTTTGCAGTAAACTGTAAGTAAATCTCATCTGCTCCTGCTCTGTATGATGTTTAGGCTCCTCATATCAAGTCTGTCTCTTTCTCTATTTGTCCTTTTGCACTGCAATTACTTCAATGCAGTGTGAAGTGATTTTAGTGTCGGTTCGCGTTTGTGTAGATATTGTGCAATGTGTAACAAGGAGGCCGGACACAAATCTAGCATTGTCACCAGATTGATCCTTGCGCCTTGTGTGGGTTTCCTCCTGTGTAAGTAATTTGAGCTCTCCGGTTTCTCCCACCTCCCTGAAGCGTGGCAGTTGCCCCAAGGTGTGAATGAGTGTGTGCGCCTGATACTCGTGCTCTGTGTAGAGAGTATTTCTACCTTCTGTGCCTTGGGATAGGCATTGAATCTATCACAGAAGCTCTAACTGAAGATAAGTGAATGACAAAAACAGAAGCTCTGTCGTCTGGAATCATTTAAAGTTTGTTTGGAGCTGCACAGAGATTGTGCTTCCAGTTGTTTTCACCTTCAATGATACTTATGATAGTGTGTACATGTGCACATCCTGCAGCTTGTTCTGTTTAAAGCATCACTTCCTTTTCACAACCTGCTGCAATCAATCACCTTATTCAGCTTTGTGTGTGCGCGCGCGTGTCTTCATCTGGACTGTCCTTATCTCATTCCCTCCTGCTAACAGCCCCTCCTTCCATTGAAACACTCTTCCCCTGACCCTCCCATCCCCCCTCAGTCACATATCCATGCCACATGAGGCCCTGTGGTCTGAGTCAGTGGAGAAAGTTACCCCAGCCAGATTTGTGTGTATGTATGTGTGTGTGTGAGAGAGAGGGAGAGAGAGAGAGATTGTGTCAGACTTTCCTCTGCTGAAACGCTCTGCCTCTGCACAGGAAGATCCAGCACTGTTTGATCTGTCTATGAAGGTAATTGTGCACTTTAACAGATATTTTTAGCGATCTGTCTTGTTTCAAACCTGCTGTTTCATTCCGGCTCGACTGCAGGAACATCGCATCGTGTTGCACTGCACTGCAGCACTTTTTAGAGAGCTGTCAGAGCCCTCGAAATGTGCTGAGCATGGGCTTTTTTCCTGTTTGTGTATATGCAAGCTCAGCCCAACTAACACGGTTTGTCCT
Organism: Clarias platycephalus; assembly: GCA_030068275.1. Taxonomy (NCBI): domain Eukaryota; kingdom Metazoa; phylum Chordata; class Actinopteri; order Siluriformes; family Clariidae; genus Clarias; species Clarias platycephalus. The sequence continues at coordinate 22,202,115 of JAQQZT010000002.1, read as the reverse complement.
AGTAGGAGATCTGTAAGCGTTACTTTGGCTGAAGTGTAATTTGATGCTTTGGGTTTCTGTGAATGTTGACTCGGCTGAAGACAACAGGCAGTGATAAAATGTTGTGCGTGTTTTTTATTTTGCTTGATAACCTTGTTTTTTTTTTTTTTTTTTTTTTTAACTAGGGTTTCTTTAGGTCAGTCTTTAGGCTAAACATTGTTAGTTGCATAATTTTAAGAGGGGACTTTTTTTTTCTGTGGGCATTCCAGACCAGAAGACGCATAACAATGCTAATCCTGTTTTTATTTTCTTTTTTCTTTTTTAAACAGATATAACGAAACTTGCCTTTGTTTTGAAAGGCTGTTAATTAGAAAGGCTTTTTCCACTTATTTACATTTAAATAAATGTTTATATTTTCTCTCATTGTATAGATAAGTTTTTTTTTATTTTTATTTTTTATATTTCTTATATTTTTTTAAAGTTTTTAAAATATTTTGTTCTATTTATTTCTTGTTAACTGTTTTTACATTTAAAAGTCACGGGCGGCCGTTTAAGCATTTCACTGCATATCGTACTGTGTATGTGACCAAATAAAATTTTAATTTTGAATTTAGTTGTAGGATTGTAATTATCCTGTTTTTTTTTTTTTTTTTTTTTTGTGCTGAATTGGGATTTTAATGTCCTCTGGTAAACTCAAGGGTACAATTGGCCTTTTAGTTAGAATGACGTATTTGTGGGGGAGATGCTTAGGACATATTCTACCCTATAGACCAGTGTTTGTATCTTTTGAAGGGTTGTTTACGTTGCTTGTACCTTGGGGAACAAGGAGTTACCTCACTTTTTTCACACTATATGATTGTTAACTGAAGATTTCATGAGTCGTTTTCTTTAGATTGTATCTATTTACAGTGCCGTGAAAAGTGCCATTTTGCATACTTGTCACACTTAACATCATTTGATGATTTGAATCATTTAATATTAATCAAAGATACCCTGATTAAATACAAAGTGCAGTTTTCTTTTGTTATTATTGATAACATTTATTAAGGAAAAAATCTGTCCATGCCTTTCCGACTTTATGTGAAAAAGTAATTGCCTCCTAAACCTAATAACTGGTTGTGCCACCCTTGGCTGCAACAACTGCAATCCGGCGTTCGTGCGGACTGGCAGTGAGTCTTTCACATCACTTTGGCTCACTCTTCTTTGCAGAGGCCGGACATTCTCCTTCAGGATTGTGTTGGTATGATGTTCTTTCCATGAAATGTTGTGTTAGTTTTACTTGATTATGCTTCCTTTCTCATCTCAGTAGTTCTTTAGTTCTGGTGTTTCTGTCCAAGCCTTTTTTTAATGCTAACCTGAATTTGTGTTTCTTCAGTTATCAATCCTGGTATGGACCGTCGAATAGCGAGGCTGAGCAGACGGGAAACGTCAGAGGAACTCCCTGAGCTGAAGGAAGTGCCCGGAGAGGTACCAGGCATAACTGTGCAAGATGTGGATGGAGTTTTTGAGGAGTCTGTCAGGAATGAAGAGGAGGACGCAGGGACCAAGAGGAAGACTGCACAGGAAGAGGCGGCAGAAAAAGAAAAGGAAGCTCAGAGGCAGATCATGGCCATGAAAGAGCTGGTGGATACTGAGGGGAGCTACCTGAAGCACCTGCAGATTTGCACATTTACTATCCGAGGCAACCTACAGAAGCTACAGGTTCGGCTGATTCTAGCTTTAGTTTTGATGTTTTATCTAATCATCACCAAGTTAGACAGTCAGTGTCATGCATCATGTAGATTTTTTGTTTGTCTCAAAACATTATGATTATGTAATCTGGTATGTATTAGGGCTAATATTTCTAAATAATTATATTTAGCACGGATCATGCAGTCACGACAATAAAATCAGAATATTGTACCTAAAAGTCCCTTTCTCTGCAGTTAGTGTAAGAGCTGCTTAAGTTGTAAAGAATAAAACAGCATAGAGCACTGTGATGTGGACAGGACCAGGGCATTGTTTATTTTGCAATAACTTTATTATCCTTATATGACAGCAGTTTAATATATATAATATATAACCGTATAATATGGTGATGAGGTAGCGAGAAACGGTAAACATTCCTTAGCACAGCAGCAAGAATTGAGGGATTAGTGCAAAAAAAGTAGTCCAGTAATATTTTTATTTTTATTTTTTGTGCAAAAGAGATAAACAGTGAAGCATTTACAGGTTGGTGTGTATGATAGTATGGTAGTGTAGGTCAGTGTGTCTGCGCTTGTGTTGATTAGTCAGTCCAGACCCAACTGGACAGAGTCCAGTTTACGTGATGTGTACATCATGCATGTTCCTGTTTACCTTGTTGCTATAGAAACAATAATGAAATATGAGTTTAAATGCATTGATATGAAGCTGTGATTTTCAGCTGCTTTTCGGTCACTCTCTTATGGAAATACAGTGTTATAGGGGAAAAAAAGAAACACCTTTTGAGTAATCACAGTAGAGAATTTAACAGCTCTGTAGTACACACTGTTACATAATAAGCGTTCTAACCCCTGCAGCCACCGCTGGACAATCTGGACGGAATGTTCCAGCACATTGACGAAGTGATGGACGTGTCCGGCCGACTTCTGAGCGCCCTGGACCAGGCACAGATGAAGCCCAGCGATCCTCAGTACCTTGAAACTTTGTGTAAGTTTAACAGGAAAAACCAGACTGTCAAGTTCAGATTCCTCAGAGTGCTTTCTGTACACTGGCTGCACTCAGAGTGTACGCATGTAAATTGTAGGTACTTGAGAAAAGCTTGTTATTTTAGAACAAACCGGAATTTCAAGTGCAAATTCTTCTTCATGAGTGCTTCCTCATGTTTTCAGATTTACACCCATCATACCTGAGGCGTATCAGATGTTTGACTGGAAATGTTCCAAAATCACCTCTGACACGCTCATTCATAATGATGGAAATGCATCAGATGCTTTAGAGAAAACTGGCAAAAGAAGCTAGAATAAGGTTTATTCTCAGCGTCAGTGTGAAATAAACAGATACCGTAAATTGAGTTTGGAAAGCAAAGCCATTTTTATCAGCCATGGCAGGAAAACAACCCTGATTGTGTTAAGTTCATGAGACTTTCCATTGATTTGACTTGATTTTAACTGTCCTCCTTTGTAGGTGGTATTTTCCTGCGTATGTCAGAAGACATAGAGATGGCATACAAGGAATATCTGGCCAACTATAATAACATCACAGCTATAGAAGACGGATACAAGCAGAAGGAAGTGCAGTGGTTTGAAATGGTGAAGGTCATCAAGTCCTCTGCGTAAGTCGCTATCACTCTTCAAGAGTTCTGATCTGGCTGTGCAGACATGTCTATAAAACTTTTAAACAGGTTTCCATTCACACGAGTTAATTATTCTTATTACAATATTTACTTCATTAAAATAGAATAATATGTTTTTTACTTTATGTATCTTATTGTTTGAAACTAACTACTGTAGTATTTCAGTAATAAGTTTTGATCAGTGCTGTCTATTCATTTGTAATTTCCTTTAACAAGACAGACAATTTTCACTTACTTCCATTAAGGTTTGACATTAATTCACACTCCTGCTGTGAATGTACTGTAAAAGAATGAGATGTCATTGAAATTGCACATTAATCGAGTAAACCTTCCTTTATACGAAATTACTATTTGATGTGGTCTTTATCACGAGTGATGCATTTGCGCTCACATTGAACCCAACTCTCGAATCCTCTTTCAAAATCCTCTTTGTTGCAGCTGATGGTCTCCCACTGTGCTATAGAATGTTTACAGAGATGATACAGTTGACGAGCATTGTGCACAGATGGATGAAGAAGTTTAAAGAATGGGAAATCTGCATTGCAGAAACACCACATAGTGGGAGACCATCAACTGTGACAAAGGGGATTTTCAAATAGGATTTGTGACTTTTGCATTACTTACAGTACAGCCCTTGTATCTTAAACTCATCAACTTGATTAAATGATCTAATCAGAGTTGAGCAAGGCAATCATTTGTCATACAAAGTTTCAGGTCTTGGATTTTAGGTTCTTTACAATAAGCCACATACTTGTGCTGTGCTATATTGTTATTTACCCAGAAATAATAGTAACAATTATGCTATGCTATATAATAAATTTTTATGTCCCTGTGAATTTTAGGGTTCTCTTGAGAGATGGGTGTTGCTCCTGGTTGTTAATGAGTGTTCAAGTGTATGTGTGTATGTTTGCGTCCCACCCAGTATTCCCTAATTAGTCATTGATCCTGGAACAGATAAAGCAGTTACTGTAAATTAATGCATTATACTAGCATGAAATGTTCAGTTCATCATTTTATATTATTAACCCAACACATTAACATCTGTCTACACTTCTTTTTTTTGTCTCTCTCAGACCAGATGTGAATGCCTCCACGCTCAGCTTCTTCTTGGTGATGCCCGTACAGAGAATTGCCCGCTACCCACTGCTGCTGCAAACCATACAGAAACACACAGATCCCCAGCATCCTGCTTACTCCCTTCTGGAGCACACAGCCCACGTCAGCGTCCAGCTCAACTGCAAGATTAACGAGTACAAGCGCTTCCGAGAAGTTGGTAAGGGCCTCCGACATCAGTTCTGGAAACATTTACAGCATCAACACAGTTTGCTTATGTAAACATGGTTGGCTATTGGTTATTGACATGGAAGTAAGTTTATTATATAGCACTGTCTTTTTTTTTTTTTTTTTTTCCCCATCACATGAAAGCTGATAAGTACAAGAAGAAAGAAAACCTGACCATCATAGACAAGATTAACCGACTAAGTGGTCACAGCATTGCTAAGAAGACTGCCAGGCTGGGCCAGTACATTAAACATGAAACTGGGATTGTACCGAAGGTACTGTACACTGCTTACTGAAGCTCTCATACAGTATACAGTCAGTATATAGTGAGGTTTTGCACTGTAGTGAAACTGCATAATTCTTAAACAGTATAGGCTTTGTCTTAGTTGTAAGTTTTTTAGTCTAAAACAGTCTGATTTGTACACATGTATTTAACATTTTATGCACTGTAAACTGCAATAAGTAATATCTGAGACTCTGCATTAGCTTGCTGAAAAGAACGTTACAATTTAAAAGCTTTGCTGTTTATATACATCAGGGATTCTGTGTTAGTGTATTAAATGATTAATATAATATTTTTCTCTATTGACTGCAGCAAAAGGATGAAGAGTTTGATGCCCTTGCAGGCTTTTTCTTTGTTTTGGAAAAAGGTGTCATTGATCTGCATGCCAATATGGCAGCCTATCTCAGCCACCTGCAGGTGGGTTAAGCATGCCAGCCTCCCTTTTAAAATGTGTACTTTAATTTGACTGTATTTCCCATATTCTGTTATTCAATGTCATATTTGTTTGCATTTGTTCTGGTTTGCATTTGATGCTTGCTTTCATTGCTATCATAGCTGATGGAAAGGAAAAGAAACTTGGGGTTCACCCTGGGATGAAGGATATCTAAATAATCTGTGTGATAACGGTGTAGTGTGTAGTTCTAAGCTATGATCTGTTTTTGTTACAGAGGTTCCTCAGCTACAGGCCAGAGCAGGCTGACTTGGACCTGGAGGGTGTGAGGTCTGCCCTCTTTTCAAAGGAAATTAGTGTTGCGCTCCAACAGTGGATATTCCCAGTTTATGTAAGTGGTCAGATTATAAATGAAAGTTCTGAGAAATAGGTGTTTGTCGGTTTTTGGTGTAAGTGTGTCATGTCAGCCAATGATCAGTTTAAGTTTTAATTGATTTAGCATAACTTTAATGAACTTTAATTTTTTATTTCAGTTATTTAAGTATACATGAGGGATGTTCAAGTCAAACCGAGACTTTTGAGACTTCTGCAGAACACAGATATGAGAGTAAAAGCTACCTTTATTTCTCTATGTAATCCCCTGCTGCACTAGGGCATTTATCCCATTGTTTCACTAGTGCTCGATTACCATCAAGTTTTCTCAGTACACTTGAGCCTTGATCAGACTGCTGGCCTCCCAGAATCTTTACTGGCAAAAAAAAGGAGTTGGACAGATTTGTCCACTATCATTATTACAAATTGCCTTGGTTCTTTGTTTGAGATAATGTTTGAAGATTACCAAGTTCTCATCCTGTGCCTGCAAATAAACATCCTGCCTTTGATTCATCTTGAGCTAGACTGCTGAGGCAGTTATGTTGTGCAGATGTGCAGAGAGAAAGTTTCATCACAGCAAAATCATTATAAGTGTTCCAACACGTTTATCCTCGTTCAGTCCTGTAAATGGGATTGTATGCCGAGTATATTCATTAATGTATACTTGTTCTCTGCAGGAGGCTCGTCTGAAGAGTCTGGTATTCCAACCGTTGTCCTCTTTGCGTGAGCTGATGGCTGGGCCACACAACCTGATCCGCAAGAGACAGGACAAGCTGCTGGACTTTGAGAGGATTGAGGAGAAGGGTAGTCTGAGCTATGATGACCAGGCCATCGCCAACACCTACAAGACTATGAATACACTGTTGCTCAATGAGCTGCCTCAATTTAATGGCAAAGCCATGCAGCTGCTGTGGGCCACTCTGGGTGCCTTCAGCAGCCTGCAAAAGGACCTGGCTATGGACATGGAGCAGCTTACCACCAGCTTTATTCATCAGGTTGGTGGAATAAGGGCATTTGGCTTGTATAGAGTTTAGGAGTAGCTTGGGGCATCCAATTCATTCAGACAGACAGTGTTTGTTCTGCTTTTTGTTCTACTTAGTATGTGCTTAGATGGCTAACAGAGCTGTAATCCAAGCCTTATTTAATTTATTTTTTTTAAATAAATAAATAAATATTTTCATTTCCATGTTACAACTGCTGAGTATAGATGTTATATGTTATATGTTTAATTTTGTCTCTCTTTTCTTTACACAGCTCCCACACACATATCTGGACAGCAGTGCATTCTGGGAATGGGCGGAGAGCTCGGTGCTGGAGAGTGCCAGGAAGCTGGAGACCCTGTGTCAGAGCATTCAGGATGAGCTCAACGCTCCCATTGTGCAGGTCCGTCCCAGCACAGAGCCTTGTTGTTGTCTATGCTGCGTGGTTTACTTCATGTCCATGGAGCTTGTGTGCCATAGCAGAACAGTGTAGGAAAATATGCTCAGTAGAGCCATTCACCGAAAGTTAAGGTTCATGTGGTTCAGATGAGCCCGCCCATTAAGCAAACTTTATGACAAGGCATACTATATTACGCCTGCGAGCAAGCATCCGTCGTCTATTTGCACAGTTTCATTAAATGTGGAACATATTACCAAGCTGTGTTAAATAAAAAAGATAGTACATTTAAAAATAGGTTCCTTTCTTATTATTTTAAACAAAATAACTAAAGGCGTAAGGTAATTTCTTCCTCTGACGCAGAAACTGACAGATTTCTTGTCTGATATCTTCAGCATAAGCTAAGTTCAAGTCAATAGCTCATGCCTGGTTTTGTCATTTATCCTGACATCTTCATAAGCAGGCCTTAAATGATCAAGGGCCAGTACTGTGTATGATCAGTGTCCTGTGTTATCTCGTGTAGGGCGTGTAGATATGGTTATTAACTTAAAAGCTGACTGATCCAGTTGTGCAATTTTTTTTTTTCTAGGTGGGGTGAGGTTATTTAAAGTCATTTTCTATTTATGTCCCTGAGACATCCTTTTACTGCTGTACCAGATAAACAACAATTGGTATGCCACGTTGCGTGTGTAGTGATCTCATCTCAGTATGCTGTATTTTGTAGGTTGTGGCACTGGTTTAATTGAGCTTGGCAGAAGGTATGACAGTGTCATGGGCAATAATTAGAACAGTGATTCAGATACATTATGTAAAACACATACCATGCCAAAGCTTAGGTAATGGACAGTTCCACAACAGGATATTATTTTTATTACTATTATTATGATAACTCAGGCATTTGGTTTGACGAATAAGTAGCAGTCATACTGCTGTCATGCTTTATAAATCTCATTTTGAAATGTGATTTTTGAAACCTCTTATGCTTTTGAATGACTAGCTAAGGCTATTATATGTTCCTAGTAAATGATTATGTAAATTAATAGTTACTTTACCAGTGTCTTGTGTTATGAGAGTCAGGTTCATTATCCCCATTAAGTAAACGCATACTATTATGAACACAATAACCAGCGTCACAGTTTTAAAGCAGTGAAATATGCTGAGAGCACGCCTTTTTAAATACTTCTGGTTACATGTAAAGTTTCAAATAAGTTCTAATCAATTATTTTATCAGCGAGTCTCTCTCTCTCTCTCTCTCTCTCTCTCTCTCTCTCCCCCCCTCCCCCCTCCTCCTCAGCCTGTTATCGCAGTGTCTGAGAAGCGTCTGAAAGACTTGGTGGATAAACATGGTACAGAAAAGCTCTACCAGCTCATCGGGCCGGTTGTGGCCACTCGTGACCTTGACCTCACGCTGAGCAAAGGAGAGCTGGTGGCTGTGATCAGTGAAATGGACACACGAGGGGACAGACGACGCTGGTTGGTGGACGCAGGAGGTATTTATTATCATTTAAAGCAACACTGATCTCAAGGTCACAAGTCAGGGAAATCTAAATATATCAACTATGTAGATGAGCTAGCTAGACTAACCAGCTTTATGTACAAACACTGGCAAGGTCACCTGAGAGACACGGAGACAGGTCAACGAGAGCATTCAGATTGATTTAATTGTTTTTAAAAGCTCCATTTTTCTATGACTTTTTAGTATTTGTAATATGTTTATGTGCATTTCTAAATCAGCATGTGCTGTTTCAACTGCACACTTCCTGTCAGTTAAAGGTGTTTATCTGGATTATCTTATTGATTATAACGACTTCATCACAGCTAGACATAAATATAAAACAATCATATAATGGCAAAAGCAAATAAACAAAAAAAAGTTGCAGCATATACAGCCAATCCTTAGATTGCGAGCATAATTCATTCCATAAGCGTGCTTGTATATCAAAGCGAATTTCCCCCATAAGAAATAATGAAAACTCTGATGATTCATTCCACAACCCAAAAATATTCATATAGAAATAATTAATACAAAATATAAAGTAAAAATAAGACAAATTAACCTGCACTTTACCCGACAGAGCAGTGTTTCCGTTAGTGTGTGTGTGCGCGCTTGTCTGCGAAGCTGAAATAAGACGAGAGGAGGGAGGGGGTTACTGTGTAGATTTTCTCACACACACACATCTCTCTAATGACACTTGCACGCACACACGCGCACACGCGCACACACACACACACACACACACACACACACACACACACACACACACACACACAC
>JAQQZT010000002.1:22172844-22185290 GCA_030068275.1 Clarias platycephalus | reverse complement strand
TATAATTTATAAAAATCATTCAATCATTATTTACAGGGAGAAGGTAAGGTTCTGCCTACCCATTTTTTTTTTTAAAGAAAGGTAAAACAAACGAAGAATAATCATCATGCATACTATTGAATTTATTTAAACATTGGACATCCTGAATTTTGTTTTCCTTTAAAACCATGAGGAAAAGCTCCTTGTTCTATTCGTTCTAGTCTGCAATTAATAAATGGAAAGCAAATTGTATTTATCTAAGTGTGTGACTTTTTTGGCCGCGCAGTGCACTAAGGCAATAACGAATACTGTTTGTTGTAATGCAACTGAACTGTGTCGCTAACTATTGACCAACTAATCCCATTAATTATTTATGAATAAATCCCTCTCTTAAACATGACCAAGAATGAAAATCCCTCGACTCCTAACTAAATAAATGTAAGGTGAAAATAAAAGTAGTTAATCCAGATTCAAATCAAAGTGTCTGGTTGTACTTTCTCCTGCTGTTAGCATAAACGGAAGCAAAACTGAGACATGTCCGGTGTCATAACCGTGTGTGTGTGGGTTATGATGTGGAACTGCAGTATTCAATTCAATCGGATTTCTGCCATGCTAGGCTTTTTTTTAAAAAATGATTATTAGTGCTCTGCTACTTCTTTATTTACGGCCTTCTCTTTTATTAGCTTCATGAAACATAATCGAGCGATAAACAAGACCTTATCCTTACGCTAAAGATGTTTCCTGACGTTTTATGATGGGTTAAGATAACATGATGAAATTATTTGCTGCTGATTACGGAACCAAGGACAGGCACAGATTTATTATTTTTCTCAAACCAAGTCTGGTATTTTAATGCTAGCTGTAAAGACTTAGCTTAGCTGAAGTCTTGTTAAGGAATGAATATCAGCAGCTTGAATTTTAACAGTAAGTGTCCTGTGATATGAATGACTACTTAGGCTGTATTATCAAGTGAGGCGTAGCTGTCATGTCGTCCAAAGAGAAGGATAATGATGAGACCCTCAGCTCTGTGTCTTTCTTTTACATTCTTTTCCCTCCTAACGAAGACTCCGAGGTTGTTAAACCCTGTGCAGTGGAGATTTAACTGCTTTCTCTCACATGCTGTAAATTTGATCAGTCACTCGATCAGAGTTACAACTTGCCCAACCCATGCACAGGATGAATAAATCAGTCCACTGGGTCCACGGTGCAGACATCTCCTATAGGCTAGTTTTACTTGGGCATCATCTAATGTCTGAGATGCTCCTCCCATGGGTTGGACGATTTACTGAACGCTGTATACGGAGCGAAATCCTGATAGTCCGTGTCGTTGGGTTCCATGGACTTTTGAACATTGAGATGACATGAGCTTTCTTTTAAGAAATGAATAACTAAGATTTTATTTGGTGCAGCTAATCCACAGCACAGCAGGCGCTAACCTTAATTCTATCCTCAGACTCTGATGCTCCACCCATGGACTGTATGCTGTGATTTAGGGTGTTACTGTACAGTATATACAATGCTCTTGTGGCTCTTGAGTCATTTTTACAAATAATGATTTCATTAAATTAAAGAATTTGAGGTGGCACGGCGGCTTATTGGTTAGCACCGTCGTCTTCCTAGTGGTTAGCACTTCCTGCCTCAGGGTCTGTGTGCATAGAGTTTGCATAATCTTCTACAGATCAAAGACATGCAGGTTAGACTAATTGGCGTTTCCCAAAAATCGCCTGTAGTGTGCGAGAGCATGTGAGTGTGTGCTCTGCGATGGATTGGCACCCTATCCAAGGTGTACCCCGCCTCGTGCCCCAAGTCTCCTGAGATAGGCTCCAGGCCCTGACCTCATTAGCAGCAACCTCCTTTCCCCTCTCATTAAGTTATTCATAGGTCGATGTGAGGCTTAACAAACAAAAAACATTCCTCTGAAACTGGTCAAGTCTGAAAATGAGAGCCAAAAACGTTATTCAGGAAGCCTGGAGAACTATTCCACAGTTCTACGTTAAAAATACAAAAAGAACAAGATATAAGGGGTGGTTCAAGACTTTTGCACAGTACTGTAACTTTTGGAGCCATGCCTTCTAGTGAGGTGAAGAAGAAACCTCATTTTATAGGAGTCTTTTCTTTCTCCAAGGTACTCAAACACCTCGTCCACAAGGTCGACCCTCGAGTCTGATGGTTTATCCGTATGCCATATACACACACACACACACGCTGATTTATAGTGCTAACTATGTTGTGCAGCGTGAGAAGCTTACCGCAGATGATTTTTCTTGATTTTATTTTTAGTCCTTTCATTTTCTATACTGTAGACCTTAGAGTCTACACTAGTGTGCGGTTGGCTGGATGAGATAAGAGACGGTTTAGTTTTCTAGAGCACTTAATGAACGTGTAAGGAAATAAATTGTGTTTTTTTAAATCTGGGAATGAAATAAAGTAAAAGTACACTAAATATTGCTCCAGTGACACGTAAATCTCCAAAATGGTTCTTAAGTACTATAATAAAGTACTAATTACTAAAGGCTTTCCCACCCCTGGTATACACTGTACTGAACACTGTCATCACATTAACTTTCTGAAGTGAGGTAACTGGATTGTCCGCAAGTTTGATCATGATCATGTATTTAAAAGTTAATCAAAAGTACTGTTTTAAATTCATTAATGGAGGCTGAAACGATTGAAAGACTGAGCAAGGGATGTGTTTTTTTTTATATAACAAACTGAGTGATGAAATCTACCAGACTGTTTATTGATTGATACCAGACTAAATTATTGGCTTTTTTGGTTCCAGCTCTCCCGAAAGCGTATATCTCTAGAGCACTGTTTCTCAACCATGTTATGCCAGGATGATCAATGAAAATTGTGAAAAAAACATTACAATCAGAAGTTATTATATTTATCAGAGATCTTATAACTGTTAATTAATCAAGCTTGATTGTTCCGTAGATGGCACGGTGGCGTAGTGGTTAGCACTGTTGCCCTGCATCTCCAGCGTCCAGGGTTAGATTCCTTCCACTGGTCTGTGCTTTGTGGGTTTCCTCCGGATACTCCAGTTTTCTGCCACAGTCCAAAGACATGCAGGTTAGGCTAATTGGCGTTCCTAAATTGCCCATAGTATGTGTAACCTGTGCAGGATGTATCCTGCCTCGTGCCCTACAGTAAGTCTCAGTAGGCTCCAGGCTCCCGCAAGCCTGTACACTGTATGAAGTGATATAGAAGACAAATGAATAACTAAATGATTGGTCACTTGAATTGAATGGGTTTAATCCTCAATCGCCCAAAAACAGAACACATCATGTCCGATTTGCAGTTCTTTATATACGATAAAATGCATCAAATTGGAAATATGCGTTCTGTTGGTGGAAAGTTTGGGAATAAAAAATCTCTATGGCTCCAGTAAAAAGCCGGAACACTCGCCTTATAGCAAGATTACTCTCATAAAATGCATCCGTGCCATAGAGCTATTCGGCCCATGGAATTTATTTTAACAGTAAAAGGGTTTCCTGATTGAAGTTTGAGAACCGCCGCTCCAGAACTTGATATTAAACGTCATCACTTACGAGCTGTAACTCATCCTAAATTGTAGCACTATTTCAAACATGTTGATCCTGCCTTACATTTCATTCTGCCCATTTAAGAGTGAACAATGTGCTCGTGCAACTCGGCTGCAGCAGGACTCTCAGGATCTTTCAGCAGGACGCAGCACAACCTCAGCGTTTAGAAACCCAATCTATAGGAGTCACTCGTACCTTTTCCTCTTACTTTCTCCCTCCTCTTATGTTCCTGTAAACAGTCATGTACTGTATGTAAGATACGAGTGTTAGTCATTAGGCTACGGCTTCAGGGGGCTTTGCTTTAGCACCATCGGTTTGTTGGGTGTCTGTGGCTCACTTCCAAGACACTACATAATATCCCAATCTGATACTCGATAACAAACTTTAAATTACAACACTTGGATGACATCTGTATAAACTGCAGTGTGAGGTTCCGTATCTAATTTAAGCAATCTTTGGAGAGTAAATTGTTATGTCTATTTTTTATCCTGCCTGGCCAAAAACAAAAGTCAGTATTTGGATTAAAATGAGCAAAAACAAGAAAAATGTGATTGTATAATTACTGTATGTTCTATTAGATTGTAAAAACAACATGTCTTTTACCTGATGCAGCGAGTCACTTCTTAAACAACCTTGTCATGGTAAAGTTGTGGTTATGATACCATGTGGTCATGGTAAAGAATCAGGACTAATCAGATGTGTGGCCATAAAAAGATCATACAAACTCCTTGCACGTGGAGACAGGAATCGAGCCCAGCTGGGAATCGAGCCTGGACCCTGGAGGTGCACGGCACACAGTGCTAACCACTACATCACCGTGCACAGTTTCGACATTGCCAGTAAAATAAAATTGAGTCTAGGTTTTCTTCCTCATGCCATCTCAGAGGGGTTTTCTTTTTCCCCTAGTCTCCCTGGGCTTCCTCATTAGCAACCTAAACCTGCATCCATGTTTCTGTAACATGACTTCGTGCCAAAAGCATCTCATGGGTGCTTGATCGGATTGGGATCTGGGGAGTTCAGAGGTCACATCAGCAGTCCTGGGCTCTTTGTCTTCTGGGTGCCATGTGTGGCGGGCATGTGATGCACTGGTTTATGTGGTGTCTCGTTATCGTGGCCAGCATTAACTTTTTTTATTTGGCGATGTGTGCTGCATTGCCTCTGTGGGATCAGACCAGACGGGCTGGCGTTTGGTCCCCGTGGGCATGTGTGAGTCTTCGGTGTCAACAGTTTGATGGTATATAATTGATAATCAATATTAATGTGTTAATGTTACAGTACAGTAAGTGGTGTTCATGTTATGGCTGATCTGACCTTTCAGATTGTACTCATTATTTCCAAACTGAAAAACATCATGTCAGATACAGTATATTTTGCATTCTAAGTCTTGTCCATCATGATGCTGCTGACTGTTAGTGGAAAAGAATTTGGTGAGGTACTACAGTATGCATCCTAAATGCCAGGACCATTGATTGAAGGAGCCACTCAGCACTTCAGCCAGTATCCGTACTGCATGATAATGCGATTTAGAGTGAGGTATTGTCTTCAGTATCCACACCCTCACAGAAATGCCCCTCCGCTCTCAGAGGGAATCAATCCCGTAACACCAACACACAATACATGCTTTTTCTTTGTTCCGACTCACCCCTTTACCTCTGCCTCGTCTCTATCTCTGACTCATACAGAGATAGAACTTGGTAAATTCGGTGCCCTTCACACCTCCCTGATTCAAGTGAATCCATCCCCACCTTAAAGCTGTCATGATTTACTGATTCTCCAACCGCCTCACTTGGCCATAAAAGGAATAAATGATGATGTATCTTTGAGGACCACACACTCATAGCTTTTCTATAAAGTGTCTGTCAACATCCTATCCTCCTTTCCTCCTACACCAATCCCTAGGATGAAACGAATCCAATTATCATCATCTCAATTTTTCATCCTGTTCTAGCCTACAGGTTTTCATTAAAGTTTTTATTTATTTTTTTTAACAACCCTGAAACTCTGCTCCATCGAAGTGACTCGATATTTTAAAAACATTTGTGTTTCATGTTAAATAATGTCAACTCCCATTTAATTAACGCCACATGATGTGCTTAGTGACTGAAGCGTGGGTTTAGATTTCAGTATATGCCTTTATGATTCCTGGAGGCCACTCGGGTTTTCAGCAGCCGTCTCTCATTGCCTACTGAGCCACCATCTTTGCATGTGTGGGTGAGGTTAATAACCCTGCTGTTTACATTTCTACCACCTAGCGTGCGTCCACCCTGATCCTTTCCTGACAGCCTGCATGTGAGACCTACATGTTAAAAACGCTGCCCTTTTCCACCCCTTCCCCAATGCCCTACTCTTTAATTAGCAGCTCTGTCCATTCGCACAAATGGCACCCCGTCGGGTCATCCTTGGAGGTGGCAGGCGGATCGCAGACATTGCTGACATTTCAGCGACCGTTTCTATCCGTCTATGTGTGTAATGTTCATTTAGGTATTCTAGTCCTGGTATGCTGTCTTGAGAGAATGGGTTTAAAGGAATGGATGACTGAGAAATCAAGAGCAGAAAGACTCACTGAACCAACAGTGCCATGGAGACCTCAGCGATGTGAGGCATGCTGGATACCGCAATTATTCAGGTGGACAATAGCACAGAGAGCATTTGTAAAATAGTTATGATTATTAATAGCTTATGTGTAATTATGTACAGTAGAACACAATGTAATCTAAATGTAAAATAGATACATTACTTGCAATTAACGGATAATGTGTGGATTTTTATTTTTTGTGCTTATGAACTGAAGACATTCATTACAGTGAATGTGAACCATTCATTCATTCATTCATTCATTCATTCATGCTTAAGCCCAGTTCTCTCTCTCTCTCACATGAAATCCAATTGATCTTTCAAATAAAACATCAAACCATGGCTTACCAAGGTGTATCATGGTGACCCATATTGATCTGCAGATCACTGCATCCGTAGATCAGCAGTAGGTCCGACTCCTCCGTATGGTTCCATAGTGATCATGATCTGTGATCATTTGTGACCTTCCTCAGTCAATCAAAGTCTGCTGTAGTGGTGCATGCCATGTGACGCCAATGAGTTTTAATGAGTATTGAAATCAGTGCCATCCGCAAGTATCATCCTCAAGGTAATGAAGAATGGGATTCATGATTTTAAATCAGTATATTTTCACTGATCAATCATAACATTAAAACCATTAGCATTAAAATCACCTCGGGTTTTGGTTCCCCTTGTGTCACTGGGGGCAGCTCTAGTCCCTCGGGGCATGGCTCCTTGGGGTATGCTGTGGTGTCTGGCACAAGGACGTTGGAAGCAAATCTTAGGGTGCTGTGGGTTTGCAGGGCAGACTCTGTGGACCGGACTTGCACCTGATCTCATGTGTGCTTAATCGGAATGGGATTTGGGGAATTTGGAGGTTCAGTCAGTGGCCTTGGGCTCTTTGCCTGTTTAGCACAATGTGCATCAGGCTGTGGTGCACTGGGTGTTCTGGTGCCTTTCTATCATGGCCAGCATTGACTTTTCTGAGGGATGGAACCAGACAGGCTGGCTTTTGGTCCCAGTTTGAATAGGTTGCTCATGATCTTGTCACCAATCCACTGGTATATAATTGATAATCAATGCTAACGTGTTATGGCTACTGTTACAACATTATAACGTCTGTAGCCTTATCTTTCCCTGCTTTTATGTAGGCCCACCATATTTTGCCTCAGTTCTACATTTAGTGCTTGTTGCTACACTGTGGCTAATAATGTAAGAGCATGTCAGACACATAGCAGGCCACAATTCTGAGACTGCAGGGATCCGTAGCAAAAATCATAAAACTGGAAAATGGGCTTTACTCACTGCCTGCTCAGGGTCATTAAATTTAGGCTGCTAGTTTGTTATGAATTGTAACAACAGGAAACGCTAGTATTTATTAGCAAAAATCAGGGGAATCTACAAGAAGATTAATTTTTAACACAACTGTCTTGTGAGCGTTCCTATTGCTGCGTTCTGTTCATGTTTACTTTAAACAGTACTCCCTTTCCTGCTCCTTCATTCAGGATACACTGCGGCGTCACCAAAGCAAAAAAGCATCACTTCCTCTGTCTGTTACCTCGCTAACATGAGCACACCGAATACAGTACCTGACGCTACTACTGTATAAAACTGCAGTTTTTCTCCGGACTCTTTGGAATCTTACTTAACGTGGCTGAATACTCGATGCTATCCACTGCACTTTTTAAAAAAAAGTTTCCCCATTTCCTCCCCAGTTTGCTTTTGTCACTAGTCTAACGCTCTTATTTACTATAACATCTACCGATGGTACGGTGGGGCTAAACTGCACTTCTTTTGGGATATTCATTAAAACCTCTGCATATTTTTAAACTGCTGCTCCTGCCTGGTCACAGGCCAGTGCTAAATCCATCCATCCATCTAGGAACCTTAGTAGTCCAACTAGGGACCGTGGAGGCCAACGGTGACCATTGTATTTATTTCCATTTTTACAACCGTGGTAGGACCTCCGGTCAACATTCACACACTACAGGGGACGCCAATCAGCCTAATGATTTTGGACTGTGGGAGGAAACCGGAGGACCTGGAAGAAACCAACTAAGCACGGAGAGACCCCGAGGCGGGAATCGAACCCAGACGCTGGAGGTACAGTGCTAAACACTGGGCCATGTGCTGCCCCAGTGTAAAATATACGGAGGAATCTGATGCTATCTGCACCTTTCTGTATGCATGAGCTCACAGACACACATGATTGCCTAGTAAGCTATTGCTCTTACTCAGAGAACATGGAGGATTTGGCTTTCTTGACTCCTGGCCAAGGATGACTGTGGCATCTTCAGGACTCATGATCTCCAGATGCTCTCCTGCTACTCAGCAGAAACAATTTCTTTAAAAAAAAGAAGAAGAAGAAGAAATATCTGAAGGAGGAAAAAGTAAGAGATCACCTTTGACCATGGCCACTTTTAATAGGAATATTTGGAGCACTAAACAGATACAAATACCATAGCATTGTGTCATTGCATTAAATGTAATAAAAATTCAAATGCCGTTTGACTTTCTTTGTAACATCCGTATGCCCTCCTCCCCCTGTTTTAATTCAAGAGGCAGCTGTTCTTTTCTTTTCATTGCACCAGTCAAGGTTATGCAGCAGTTCAAGGTTAGACCCATAACAGTGTTGACAGACAGGGAACGCTCCTGGGATAAAAATGTCCCAAGCCAGAGGGAGTAGCAGCAAGCCGGAGCGGCCCATGAGCTGTGTTAGGGGTCAATCACATACGAGCTAGAAACTTCCATGTCTCCTTACACAGTAATCGAGAGTCTGCGCTGATCATTTAAGTGCTTTTTTTCCCTGTGTGTTATGGCAGCCAGACATGTCCAGGGTCACCTCTCAGCTTACAGCATCAGAGCCTTCCTAGAAACGTCCATGGATCCATAGATGCTTAATGCAGCACACAGATAAATGGATTTGACCTGTTACTGGATTTTTACCGGCATTCCGGGAAACGGTCTCTGTTCAGTTGTTCACTATGACACATGACATATGACAAAAGCAAATACAGGCGGTGAATGTTTTGCCGCTAGTGAATGTGCTTATATGTAAACAGAACCCATGCTGGTATCGTAGTAAACAGTGTTGCTAATGTCAATAATGTGTACGAGGGATAGTGCAAAAACAAAAACACATGACCCATGTGAGTAAAGTTGTGAGGATAAAAGTTATAATATCCTGAAAAGGAGACGATTCGTCAAGTGACACAGACTTCCAGACAAACCTTTGAACACAGTAACCCAGTATTTCTAAAAAGTCCCCCCATCTCGCATAACTATTAGGGCATTTGAAATGGATATCAGTGGTATTTATAGAAGCCAAAGGGTTCCCTGTTTTGATGTTTGACCCTGAGATGGAATGTAGAGTGACATATTATCCTGCCTGCTGTAAATTCAGGTTAGTGTTACTGCTAGTGTATTTCCCAGCTCAGTCACTACCATGCTTCACCACTAGAGGGCATGGTATTAGTTTTCAATATGAACCTACAGTACACTGTACCTTTTCTTTTTTGATGTACCTCATCAATCATAATCAGGCATCAGATTCCACCACCATCTCCCCTCCATCCAACACACTGTGTATATGTGTATGGATATTAAAAATGTTTTTTGTGCCTCGGTCCATTTTATCCACTGATAACTACTGAAAGGATGAGGAAACAGGACGTTTGTGCCTGGAATATAAATCACGCCCTTTTCAGAATCCTGCCCTTATGAGCTAAAGCATCAAATGTGCTTCCAGCCAAAGGAAACACACACAAGACGCTGATTCCTATGGTTCGTGCTGTCAGTTTAAGCAGTGAGCCTTGAAATAAGGCGGTGAAGAGAGGGGACATGTTGGGACGACTGGGGTAATTGTGAGCTCCGTTCTAGTGATTCTGGGTAATGTGTGTGCTCTTGAAGGATGACCTCTTTGCCCTGTTGACTAGCTTGTTTCTTTTCCCTCCCATCGCTCTTATTTGTTTCGGTGCACTTTAGCTCCGAAACAGGTAGTGCTGTGTCATCTCCAATCCCTTTCCTCCAACAAAGCCTCCATTAGGGCTCTTAAGCTTGATTTGATTACATCATGATCAGCAGGAATCATGTCTGATTCCTAGTTTTTATGCACTGGCTATGTCGGTATCCTGGTAATATCCACAAAGTGCTGGAAAAAATAGAAAGGCGTGGTCGTACATGCTATTCCCTGATTCTGTAACAGACATCCAGAGAGATTACCGGAGAGCTGTAGTGGAACTCGGTTGCTTTCTTACAGCGTCGTGGCCATGGGTTGCCTTCGTGGAGAATTGTAGCTGTCATCCATCATGTGGTGCACAAAGCTGTGTGGCTCACCCAGGCGATAGTGATGCACTTGCGGACTAAATTTAGGCTGTTGCTTTGAGCCTGTATCTGGGGTTGTTTTTTTGTTTTTCTTTAATCTTTCTCCATGCATTTTTTTTTTTAAAGAAAAAAAAAATGCATTAAACATAAACTTGCAAGTTTATGGATCTTCAGGAGCATCCAAGATTTATTTTGCATGTAAAATGTTTTTTTAATCGCCATATTTGACCATAACGTTTCATATGGCAAACAAAATCATGTTCACTCTTAGCCCTTGCTTTATCTTTACCTAAAGAATGTAAAGCAGCAGAGCAGAAGTTATTATACACTGTATGTCTACAGTAGCTGGTCCACTATTGTTTTTCTTCCTTCCTTTCTCCTGATCATACTTATCATCTCATACATGAGTCTTCAAGCTATTTTGTGCATGCCAGCATGCCATACATATTTTTACCTCTACGGTGGGGTAATCCTTAAAGGAAATAGATTAGTTAGATTACAGAAGAAAATGAAACCAATGACTAACGATCATTAACTGATGTTTTTTTTTTTTTTTTTTTTAAATCTGGTGGAACATGGTGTGTACGTGCACTAAACTGAAGCATGTGCAAGGCCTCCTGACTACAGTTAAGCTCAACAGGATGTGGTGTCTATCTGTTTCAACCACACTGTGAGGTACTGTGAGTTTTTGAAGTTTTTGATATTTTTATAAGTAATAACACACCAGTGTTGCATCATTGCATTGCATCTACTGGATGTCACGTACATTGTTTCGAACAAGCCATCAAATGTTAAAAAGTGATTGTACGGTTGAAATGAAGCTTTACCATGCTCTAGAGTAATTGCGATGTAACATAGGTTGTGCATGCAATGCTTTTTTTCACTTCCTGTTGGTACAGAGAGGCCGTCTGAGTCAGAATAAAAACAGGGTCAGCGAGCAATATGGTTATTTGTGTGCCAACGTTAATCTAAATTGTTTTTAGTTGGGTTTTTAACATTTATGTTTGAGAAGCTTTAACCATGTTGCTCTATAAAATAAAAAATAAATAAAAAAAAACTATTCTGACTTGTTGGTTTGACAGGAAAATAGTGAAGACAGACCAGAAAGATCATAGAACAAATTCACTACAATGGAGGTCGAAATTAGGGGGTGATGTTTGTCTTAAAATCATTTTTTTTTTAAAACAGATACTGTATTTTGTACTTATTCTTTCTGTGCATCAATCACAAAATCAAAGATTTATCAAAGATGCCTCATGAACTATTCACCCTCCTCCCATCGGGCACCATCGGGCAGGTGCTACGGGTTCCCATGGCATGGCTACTGTACCAAACAGTTGATCATGACGTAATAACCCTTACACTACTGCACCCTGTCCTTCATTCATATTGCACTGCTTAATCCACTATAAATCTTTGCACCAACCATATTTTTTAATGGTGTCATTGCACTTTTTTATATTCCAGCCATATTTCTTATTATACTATACAGACATCCATAAAAGTAAATATGTATATCCTGTTTGTTATCTACTTAACATGTCATCACCGCCACACTCTCACGGGTTGCATACTGTAGATATACTGTACATTACAATATATATCCTATTCATAATACCTACTGCACCTTCTGTCGACAAGACACTAACAATCTAATCTAATCTAATCTAATCTAATCTAATCTAAGAACGTTATATGCAGGCTGTTTTATCCATCTATATCATTCATGCTTATTTTCATTTTATTTTAACGTCATGCATTTTAGATATCCACTCGTCCAGTATGCATGTTAACCCGGCTGTGCTTAATTCTGTATAAAAGAGCTGGTAGTATTACAGTTGACAATTAAACTGGTTTAATTACTAGCGTGTGAATCAGATGAAGTTCACAGGTACACGACACACGAATGCATGTAATTTGTCAGTCAGTCATCTTCTATACCGCTTAATCCTGTTCAGGGTCGCGGGCGGCCTGGAGCCTATCCCAGGAGGTTTAGGGCACAAGGCGGGGTACACCCTGGACAGGGTGCCAATCCATCGCAGGGCA
>JAQQZT010000002.1:22144878-22157036 GCA_030068275.1 Clarias platycephalus | reverse complement strand
TGTTTGGAGGAGAAAGAATGCTGAGTTGCATCCAAAGAACATCATACCTACTGTGAAGCATGGGGGTGGAAACATCATGCTGTTTTTCTGCAAAGGGACCAGGACGACTGATCCGTGTAAAGAAAAGAATGAATGACCTCCTTCCATCAGCAAGGGCATTGAAGATGAAACGTGGCTGGGTCTTTAAGCATGACAATGATCCCAAACACACTGGCCGGGCAATGAAGGAGTGGCTTCGTAAGAATCATTTCAAGGTCCTGGAGTGGCCTAGCCAGTCTCCGGATCTCAACCCCATAGAAAATCTTTGGAGGGAGTTGAAAGTCTGTGTTGCCCAGCGACAGCCCCAAAACATCGCTGCTCTAGAGGAGATCTGCATGGAGGAATGGGCCAAAATACCAGCAACAGTGTGTGAAAACCGTGTGAAGACTTACAGAAAACATTTGAACTCTGTCATTGCCAGCAAAGGGTATATAATAAAGTACTGAGATGAAATTTTGTTATTGACCAAATACTTATTTTCCACCATAATTTGCAAATTAATTCGTTAAAAATCCTACAATGTGATTTTCTGGATTTTTTTGTTCTTAATTTGTCTCTCATAGTTGAGGTATACCTATGATGAAAATGACAGGATTCTCTCATCTTTTTAAGTGGGAGAACTTGCACAATTGGGGGCTGACAAAATACTTTTTTGCCCCACTGTTGGTTATGTCTTTTCATATAAGAAGTAAAATTAAATAAAAAAATTGATGTTGCAATACAATAAAAACAACATTAATCACTAGGCAGTAAATACTTCCTTATAATGTGCACTGTTTGTAGATGAAGCATAACCATTATCATCTTTCGCAATTGATTTACTATAAGCAAACAATCAAATCTCCAATCATACTGTGGTCGTTTCTTTAATCAGAATAAAAACAAATAGAATTTTATTTATTTCCTGCTTGGCATACATGCCTCTAACCTTTTGCACCATCCATGTATAGTAATCTAATCCTTATCTTAGTATTTCTTCGATGTAATTTGATCAGCGTTCCACAAATCCTAAAAAGGACATGGCTAGTTGAAGCATTTCTGGAGAAAAAGGGAGTGCCTTTCTTCATTGCCTAGGCAATACAGAGAGATAACAGTACATAGTGACTGTGATATTGCAACATCACAGGGTTACAGTATGTCCTGAATCTTACAGACTAGCATTTCAACAGTAATGCTATGAAGTAAGAACAAAAACATACTAACTTGACCTTTGATGCTTAACACACATTCCATGTACAATGTTGACATCTTTGTACACAACATTCGGTTGTGTTTTTGCTTATGTGACTGTAAATAGTCAATTATTAAATTTTACTTAAAATATATAATTAGCATGCAGGACCAGTTTTAAAAAATCTATGTAGTTTGTCTGAATAGTTATTTACTGGTTGAGCAAAGACAATTGATTTATTTAGAGCAGAAAGTGGAAGATAGACATTCTCAGGTACTAAAGGTTACCTTTTCTTGTTACTTTCTTGTCACCCCCAAGTTAACATCTTTTGCGTCCGTCAGTAAGTAAACTTAGAAAAGTTCATCTAGTGTATCTTTTAAGAATGTATTTATAGTCTCAGTCTTACATAGGATCTTACAGTCCTTATAATCTTAGGATATAGTCATATCTTAGGAGACTTAGGCCAAAAGGCAGTGTACACCCTGGATGCCAATCCGTCTCAGGGCACACACATACACACACTCATTCACATACTATGGCCAATTTGGGGAAAGCCAATTAGCCTAATTTGCATGTCTTTGAACTGTGGGAGGAAACCAGAGGGAGGAAACCCACCAAGCATGGGGAGAACATGCACATTCTATGCACACAGAGGCAGGAATCGAACCCAGACACTGGAGGTGCAAAGCAACAGTGCTAACTACTACGCCACCATGTGTATATACGTATATTTATATATAACATACATATATTTGACTTATTTCCTATTCCCAAGTACATTATGTTCTCGTGTCCACACGAAATATAAATAATAAAGAGTACACAAAATAAGGGCACCAGCACACATATCACGAGACTGATAATGAGAACAATAAAGACAGAAGGAAGGGGGGGACGTCCACAGTCACCAAGCGTATACTGATCAGCATCTGTAGAAAAAGATCCTTTAATGATTTTTGAGTGCATACAATAAACCACTTTTTTTTTTTTTTGCTGTTGCATCATGTGAGTATTGTTGATGACTGCTGGTGTGTAATCCTCCCATACTTCCTTTTTCAAAGATGAATCAGGTTCATTTCCTCGTCTGTTGCATTTTTCATGGCTATGCTGAGTCTTGCATTAGCCTCAGACTGGAAAGTCCAGTTGTTCTTTTTTTTTCTCTCTAATGCAGCTGCATGGTTCCTTAGTGAAACTGTTTCCACCCGGATAACCACAATGGGTATTTTAACCTGTTATAATTAAATGCCCTGGTTAAAAGTTAAATGCCCTGGCTTCAGGGATTGTACTAATTTGGACACCGTTTGTGGTCACGTGCATCATAAGCTTTGTGCGTTCATCTCGTAACAGCAGGTGAACAGAAGCGTTGCAGAATTTTTATTGGGAGTGTGCATCCAGCATATAGCAGATGACTAATCGCTGTCTTTAAGCCATTAATGAGGCTCAACCCATCTCAGTTCCCTTTTCCTCCTCTTTTGTTACTTTCTGTCTGCCTTTAGCTACTTACCACACTCTTGCACAGGGAGAGATACCCAGGCAGATGCTAAACCTTAACAAATTAGCATGTACACATGATACTTGTTAGCATGCTAGCTGACACATACTTACAGAAATCCCACCTTTTAAGCAATGTCAGGTGTTCCGGTGTGCGTCTCTAGACGCGTGTACGAGCGAGAGAGAGACAAGCAAAGAGTATGTGATGACATTTATTTGATAAAATCATAAAACAAAACAAAAAAACCTTAATGCATAAATCTGTAACACAGGTCTCAGAGCTCTTCAAAGTGAGTCTGTTACTGCAGCAGCTAAGATATATTAGAAAAAGCATGCTTTCACACCTCAAACTCCATCTGTTTGACACCTGCTCTGAACACACCTTTTCAGTGTCTTTGTAAATGAGATACTACTGAACCACACCCTAAAAGAAACATGCAGACTTGAGCAACAAGACGGTTAGGGGTATCTTCTTATATGAGATTACAGTAGGGACAATACAAAATGGAAAAAGCAGGAAATATCTTTTCTCTTTACCTTTTCTCTCACATTTTTTGATTGCACACGCATATTGGAGACCCAGCTGAATGGCAAAAAGAAGGACTAAAATGCATGCTATTAAGACAGCCTATTGTGATGCATTTGCTGTGATTGTACATCCGACTTGTCATTAGACAATATGAATTCTTAATATGAATCAAGAAGAGTGTGCATCCATCTCTGCTAGCAGTATTATTTTCTAATATATACATAATGATTTCCATAAATTGTTATTGTATTTATAAATATAGATTTTTTTATTTGGGCATATCACTGTGGAAGGTCAATATTGCAACATCATTGAAGGTGAAAGCAAAGAAAACACTCCCATAATTATTAGGAAATTCGCAAATTTTGCAACTTCCCTGTCGAGCATGCGACTTGTGGGAGAGCCAACATATATTTCATGAAGCTGAATGTACTGTAGGTCACTATGTTGAGTAGATGTTGTTGGGCAGATTATATGCATTTTCATTCATCTGTAATGGAAAGAAGCACTTTTCAAGCATAGGATGTTAAAAGGATTGTAAAAACATTTACAATGTAAGAACATGTAAAATTTTAAATACTTTGACTGGCCAAAATGAATAAATAAGTAAATGAATAAGTAAAATCACCTTTTCCGATTATTGTCCTCCATGAAGCAAAGAAAACAACTAAGGAAACTGCTGAAACGTTCTGGAATTGTCAGTATCCAACTGAATGTATAATGCATTATGAAAACATGGAAGGATAGTACTGAAATGTCAAGATAATTCAAGAAATGTGCTCTTTAAAAAATCATCAATGGAGATCACTTTAAATGCTTGGTAGAGGTGAATTTTAAAACAGAAAACCACATCATGTTAATGAGACTTTTATTTTTTTTAAAAGGGCTTCAATTTGCATAAAGATTGGATTTTGGAGCAATGGAAAAGTCATATGGTCTAATGAGTCTAAATTGGCCCTATTCCAGAGTGATGGGTGTGTCAGGGTAAGAAGGGAAGAGCATGAAGCGATGCACCCATCATACATAGTGGCCTCTGGAGGCAATGTTATGATCTTGGGTTACGTCAGTTGGTCAGGTCTAGGCTTAGCAACGTTATGAGGCAATAAAATGAAGACCTGAATGTACTGAATGACCAAGTGATTGTTTGGGTTACAAATAATATAAGATTCACCCTGCTATGTATTAAACACCTTATGCACACATTTTGATTTACATAGACAATACACAATATCATGACAGCCCAGGAGCCATTTTTCTTGCACCATTTTCTAAATGTTATTGTCCTGTGTTTGTTGGCTGTAGTCTGTTCAGATTTCTTGCTGTAATGTTTGTAACTGTGCAATTTGAATTCTAAGTTTCCAAAATATTACTTTTGTCCAATTGGGAATGTGTTATGCTCAGCATTGTAATAACAGAGCCATTGTTAGAGGAGATGTTTTGTGGAGCATTGCTGGGAATGTTATTTCTGGATTTTCTTTCTGAAACTCTACAGTGTAATCATATACCATAATCCAGCTATCTGTTGTCACCAAGTTTAGTCTGGGGTTAGTCTTAGGTTCTCATGTCGTCTCAGATTTAGTTTCTTGCCAATGTAATGTCTAGCTAGCTCATTTAGATTAGATTAGATTAGATTAGATTAGATTAGATACAACTTTATTGTCACTGCACATCTAAGGACAAGGCAACAAAATACAGTTAGAATCTAACCAGACGTGCATTTTCACAGTGCAGAATAATTCGCATATATAAATAGTATATAGAGAGTACTGTATATAGAGAGGTAGATTAGTTACAATGGGTGCAAATGAGCAAATGATTACAGGTGGTACAGTAAGGAAGGTATTTTATACCATGCTAAAAAATTTTGCGTATGTAAACATTATACAGTAAGGAAGGTAATATAATGAGTGCAAATGAGCAAATGAATTAGGAGTTGGTGCAATAGGAAGGTTTTATATACAGAGAAAGAGTTATGTACAAAGAGTGCAATGATTTTTGATGTATGCAGTGTGAAGATATTGTATACTTATAATAAATAAGTTGCATATGTATACTGCATGCATATGTAACTGTAAACAGAAAGGGTTATATACAAAAGGGTTATATATACTGAGTGCAACGAAGAAGGATATATGGCAAGATAAGAATAATGTGAATATGAATATATATATACAGAAAACGGTTATGTACAATGAGTGCAATGGTTGTAGATGAGGAATATTGTATACCATGGTTATGATATTACAGTAGAGAGTGTTATATACATTTGTTCAACTTGTTATTGGGAGTGGAATGAGGTAGGTCATTTTTATACAATATGTGCAGCAGTTATGAATGGTGCAGTCCTGAGTGTTTAGTTTATGTCCAGTAGTGAGCAGTTGGGTAGTGCAAGGTAAGGTAATGTGTTCAGTCAATGTGTATGTGCTCGGGTGGAGGCAGAGTTCAGCAATAAAACAGCTGTGGGGAAAAAGCTGTTCCTGAACCTGCTTGTCTTTGTCCGGAGGCTTCTGCAGTGCCTCCCAGAAGGCAGGAGGGCAAAAAGCCTATGAGAAGGGTGAGAGGAGTCCTTTGTGATATTGTGTGCTCTGCTGAGACACCGTTTCCTGTAAATGTCCTTAATCCTTAGTAGTGAAGTTCCTACAATGTGTTGGGCTGTTTTCACCACCCTCTGCAGTGCTTTCCAGTCCGACACAGTGCAGTTCCCATACCAGACTGTGATACAGCTGGTCAGAATGCTCTCGATGGTACAACGATACCAGGATGTCTGAAGGTAGCAAGAAGGTGGCAAGAAGGTGCTGGTGAGCCTTCTTGACCAGACTGGAGCTGTTGGTGGTCCAGGAGAGATCCTCTGAGATGTGGATGCCCAGGAACTTGAAGCTGGTGACACGGTCTACCACCTCTCCATTGATGTGAATGGGTGTCTGTGTGTGTCACCTTTCTCCTTCCTGAAGTCAACTATGAGCTCCTTCGTGTTCTTGGTGTTGAGCAGCAGGTTGTTGTCAGTACACCACGCAGCTAGACGGTCCACCTCCTCTTTATAAGCTGACTCATCATTGTCTGTGATGAGTCCAATCACCGTGGTGTCGTGTGCAAACTTGATAATTGTGTTGGAATCATGTATAGGCTTGCAGTCGTAGATGACGATAGAGTAGAGAAAGGGACTCAGCACACAGCCTTGTGGTACTCCGGTGCCAAGGATGAGGGTGGAAGAGCAGTGGTGATCTGCCCGGACATGATGGGGCCTGTTGGTCTGAAAGTCCAGAAGCCAGTTGCATAGTGATGCATTAACACCCAGGTCTTCAAGTTTAGTGACTAACTTGGAGGCAATGACAGTGTTAAATGCTGAACTAAAATTGAGGAAAAGCAATCTGGCATACAGTACGTGTCTTGATTGTCCACATGAGAGACGACTGAGTGCAGCACTATGGAAACTGTGGAAAATTTTTAGAACCGTCAGACTACTTTCAATATGCTACAGTATGATAATGTTATAATAAAGTTTTTTGTTAGTTGCGGCATACAGTAGTATTGAAATTCAGAAGGAACTTCACAAAGATTACCCCGAGGCGAAGTGAAGCGGAAAAGATGATTTTTAGTCAAAATGTCAATTGGGAGAGTTTTCACTCATGCAAATGAAGGAAAAGGAGGATTCAATTCGTTCCTTTTCGAGTTTTGATTTTCCAACTGCGGTGAAAGAGGAAAGCCGAGTAAGCTCAGAATGTTCCCGCAAAGCCTTTTTTTCCCACCGAAAAGAGCTCTGATTACTTTACTGCACAAAGATGAAGGGAAAAAAGTGAAGTGAACTGAATTCCTCTATTGCCTCTTTTTGATGTGCAGTCGTGTAAAGAAATCTGCTGTTATCTGTCCGATACATTGAATTTGAATTGTGCTTTATGAAGCATGCAGTGGTAATTAAAGGAAGCTTTTGTGTCGAAACAAGTGTGCGGCTTGTTTCGGTAGCCTCTTGCCATTTCTGCTTCATGTAATTGGACTATCATGTAGTGGCTTACAAGTGTTACAAAAGACACTCATTAAAAGAGAAAAGGAAAAAAAAAGATCATCTTTAGGGAGAATTAATCTGTCGGGCATTTTCTAGAGCACGGATATGCCTGTACATCTCCTTAATTTCGTGCTAAGTGTGCTGTAAAATTCTTCCTTGCCGAAGGTATAGCACTGGCATTTTGCGGTGAACTGCAGGACAGATGCTATTGCTCGTGGTTATATTTAGCTCTTTTCCCCCGTTATAAGTGTGAGATGGAATGGAGTGAATACCAGCTGTTGTATAATCTTTGTATGACTAACCACTGCAGCAAACCTACAATAGCATCCCTGTCAGAACTGAGGTAGAAGCCAAACACACACACACACACACACACACGCACACAGAACAAACTGCCCATGAAGTGCTGCTTATAATCGGAATAATAGCCCTGTGCATAATTCAATTACCCAGAGGTTCACTGTTGAAGGCGTGTGGCTCCATGATAAGCCAGCTGTGTTATCACATCCTGTGTCTCTGGGCACAAACGTGTCTCTGTGCTGCAAACGGCTGCACGAGGGCTTAAAGAAAGAGCGGCCGGGAAGGGTTATGACAGTCATTGCCTTCATTATCATTTTGTCCTTTGGGGATGGTCGCACATTCAGGTAATCATCTGCCACTGTGTGGGATTCATGAGAGTGGGTGGTGATGAGATCTAACCTATTGGTCCGGTGCCGAATATTAGGAAGACCTGTCCTGACTTTCTATCCGTAGGGAAACTGTGACGATGTCACTCATGAAAATTCTGTTTGTGTGCTCTTTATTTCTTCTTAGATATTCATCTGGTGCCTGAAAAGCTGAGAAATATTGCTATGAAAATTGCAAATGTCTCGGCCGTGTTCCAAGCATACTCCAATTTTCTCCATCTCCTTCCTTTCAGGCACTTCCATTACCTAGTTTATGAGATCGCTTCCAGCCATGATGTGCCCACTGAACGTCCTTGAGTCCTGCCTCGTCTTATGTGTAGACCTATCTATTTATGTGAGCATGTGAGAGCCTCCTGTACCTGTGTGAGCTTGCATATGTGTCTGTATTCATATGAGCTTGTGCAGTGAAATGTGTGTACTTTGTGCTGTCAGAAGTCGAGTTATGTTCTCCTTGTTCTTCCTTCATTCCTATTATTGCTTCCTATAAATCATTTGTTTCTCAGGGGACATTCGAGCAGCGCAGTATTGGTGAGGAGACTAACCATTGTATGTCCAAATGTCACATGTCCTAGTTTGCCTGGTGTGCATCTACCTGTGCATTCAGCATTTCTGCAGGTGGAGGGTAAGCACACAACATCAGATGCCATGCCAAGCAAAAGTTCAGCTGAGACCAGAGCTGTAACCCAGGCATTGCTTTGAGTCACTGCATCCAGAAGTAATATGTTGCTATGTAGACAAATTTCATTGTCAGTCATCTCAGTGTATATGAAATACCTAAAGAAGTGTGACAGGTTTTCTGACAGGCCTACAGTGCAATATTAAACCCACTTTTAGTCTACTAGCCTGGTTCATATCCGAACAAACCTCCCGAGGCCGGGATTGTTCCTATTTATTTTTCAAAACAGTGGGAGGATCTTTGCTGTTAGTGGCCTATCCATCAAACACGGAAGACAGGATAGCAATCAACAAGTAGTGATTGATGAAAACACAATTGTGTTGTTCACTAAATTAAATGGTACAGTATGACACATAAAGCTAGTTACATAAAGCCCCTTTACAAAAACCTAACTGCAACTGAAGGGGGAGGGTTCATTTCTGAATCTGCTCATTCCATAAAAAAATTATATTAGGTCATAACAGATCTGAAACTGCATGCAGTAACATATACGGATAGGCACTTCAAAGATTACTGGTGTATAGTAATGGTGTAGGATTTAGTACATGTACAGGGCTTTTAGGACATGAGTGGCAGAGGTGGCACAGTGTGTGGAATCTACTCACTGGAAGCTCACTTCTAAATTTGTACAGCAAAGCAATTAGTAAAATCAAATTGCTCCCAAATATACCAAAGATCATTCATAATAATGTAAATATATTCAGTGAAAAGTAAATAGGCATTAAAAATTGGCAATAAAGTCCATATGTCTAATACAAATTTATTGAAACAAATAGTTTCATATTCTTTATTACATAAGAAAATTAAAGCAAATCTTTAAATTTCGATATACTGTAGGAAGCGGTGGCATCAACCAGTTTCCTCCAACGTCCAGGGATGGAATGCACAGTCTTATGAAGGAATTCGTTTGGGATATTGCTGAGAACCTCCTGAATGCATACCTAAAAGTCCTCCAGTGTACGAGACTTTGTACTGTACACCTTCTCCTTTATGTAGCCGGAAAAAATTACATGGAGTGAGATTTTGACTCCTTGGAGGCCATTCATGAGGTCCGCACCATCCTAGTCAACATCATGGAAAATGCTGGTCTAACCATGCATGCAGTAAGAGCAAACTGGGGTGATGCACCAAGAGGTGATGCTCCAGTGATACGTTCTATAGGTGTTAAATATCGCCTAGTTACAGTAATTTTCACCCACCCGTGTATTATATAGTTTCATAGATATGTTGTTGCAGTTTTCCTGGTTTGTACAAAATCATTAAGAATAATATAAAACCAGTCAGTACCCACCAAGTGATACTGGTTTAGTCTTGACTCTTAATTCACAGTACTGGGGGCAATGGAAAATGTCCTGATGCCTAAGGATAAGAAACAGAAACGGTCATGTTCTTAATTTATGAAAAAGCAAGAGACGAAGGTATGCAGCTATGTTATCTCATTACGAATGTAATTTGTTTTTATATGTGTATTGAATTAGGCTAGTATATTACTTAAGTTTGTTAAATTGTGTTGCTGTGTTTTTTAGCTCCCTGAACACTGAATATAATTTTTACACATGACAATGTTTGTAGCCTGCAGCAGAACGATTAGAACGTAACGAGTGCAGTATTGATTGGGTTAACGTTCACTGGGGTGGCATCATAAAGGTTTTCAGTGATTGTATTGATTAGGCCCTGAGCTCAGTCAGGGGAATTTCCAATGCTTCAGGCCTTAATTTAAAATGCGTCTATACTTTGATGGGATTTTTGCATGATTTGAAAAATATTGAGTGTATAGTATAGTGTCTATAACTATAGTAGAATTAGTCAAGGGAATTGTATGGCTCATTTGGTGCTTGTGCATAAAGAGGAGTCTTTTATATACATACTGTATCCCATTTAAACTGCATTAGATGTCCTATAATCTAGCAGGCAAAACTGAATATGCTTTATTCTACTTCAGGTTAAATGCCAGTTTGAGGCTTCAGTCCAATGATGATGGGGTAAAAACAGTTGCACCACCATGAAGCCTCATTGTTATCATTTTAACAAAGTCAAGTCAAGTCAAGTGGGCTTTTATTGTCATTCCAACCATATACAGTTCAGCACACAGTGAAACGAAACAACGTTCCTCCAGGACCAAGGTGCTACATACATGCAACAACAGTGTGTCTTCCTTATATATTTTCTACGGTTGTGGGGCTCTAAGGCTGGTGCAACTAGGATGTCTCCAGCACGAATGTTTCTTCTCAACGGCGTTTACTGGATGTGATCCATGATGAGCCATGATAAACATCTGGTAAGACCAGTGGCCTCAATTATCCAATGTGAGACAACCACCATTTAGCACAGGAAACCACAAGACTTATCCAAGCATCTGCAATGAACCTACCCATCTAGACTGCTAATGGTAACCTGGCATGAAACCGGGGGCAGATATGTGCTGAAAAGACACAAGATCTATTTTTGTTACTGTGGCTAAATTGAGCATCTGATAATGCATGCAACAAGATGACCTGTGTTAAATTAGCATACATATTGTTTTTCTGGCCTGCACTCTAGACTGTGTGGGTTAGTTCCTCCAGTCATTTAACAGCAGGTGGTAATTTAACTTTTTACCCACACTAGGAATAGTTACATTTCGCATACTTTTTGTTTTGTTTTTTATTTCTGTCATATTGTGGATGTTATGTTTTTACCTAAGCGGCTAGACCTGATGCCTCTTTGTGTTTTCAGCCCACCGGCGAGGAATGGCGGGAAAAGAGATCCACCAAATCAGGACACAAAGGCAGGAATTCTATACATGCCGCTATATACACAGACATTCCAGAAACTCAGATTGTGTCATCGTCGAGCATTGTAGTTACATGCATTTCCCACAACTAGCACTTTGTTTTTATGTGCCCTTTGATGGTGCACTTCAGGGCAAGATGAATGTGAAATGGCTTAGCCTGTAAACACAGGGCCGCACCAGGGAAGCTGTCACAGGCCAAGGCCAAGTGAGATGCCTGGGAAAGTTTAGTAGTACAGAATAAAATCATCAATTTAATCGAACCATAATGGTCAAAATGTGAGCGATGCATCACCAATAGGGTAATGTCACATGTCCTCTATTTTGTAAAAGGGTTCGTCCTGCTGCATTTTTGTGGTAAGAACTTCTACAGCGTGTGTGTCCAATTACAGATGTTTCCTCCTATGTACAGTATAGGGTCTCTGGCTATTACTTCCTTTGATTTGTGCAAGTTTGCCAAGATTTTTAATTAAATCAGGTGCACAAAGAAGAAGAAGAGAGAACAGAATACTGGCTAATGAAGCATATGGCTAGGTGTTAGGAATAAGGTGTTAAAGCAATACTGAAAATCACATTAGAAAGAGTTATAGTTGATTTATGTGTTACAGCTGTTTACATTTTATGGGTTTTATGTGTGTTTCCGTGGGGCCCCTTTTTGAATGGGATGTTTTGTCAATCTTATCATATTCGCTACCGAGTAAAATATAAATGAATGAAACTGAAAAATAATACAAATAATACAACGGGGAAGGGAAAAAAATTGCACCCCGGAAACCACTGCACTGATTGATTGATG
>JAQQZT010000002.1:22119169-22130332 GCA_030068275.1 Clarias platycephalus | reverse complement strand
TTTAAATTTAATCACCCCCCCCCCCCCCACAGATAATTCATTTAATAACGCAAGAGCAGGAACATAACATGGAATTTGCAATTGTGTCATATAGCTTATGTTACACATCATCTTCTGCTCTCTAGGTTGTCTTCATCTCCTCGATTACCATGTACACAGGTATACTTTCATTCTCATTGGAGTGTGAATGACAGTCAGAATAGTTAGTGTCTGCTTTCTGCATCCAAGCCTTTCATATTGTGTCATGGGGGTTTGAGCAGAGCCTCACAGGGATTGGAGAGGTGTGTGTGAGTGTGTGTGTGTGTGTGTGTGTGTGTGTGTGTGTGTGTGTGTGTGTATAAGCCCTGCTATGCATCTGTGTCCAATTCTTATTCAGAACTGGAGGGGATTAAACATCAATAATTGATACAGAGTAATCCAGCGTCAGCTGACATCTGGCAACCAAGGTTAACCTGTGCTTTAAGTCTCCAATCATAAGTCTGGAAACATTGCCTGCTTCATTAGGCATCATGCGTAAAGTAGATTCCCAGTTTTTACTTTGGAATACTTGAGCCTGTGATCTTCACGTTGTTCTTAACGTGCGCTGGACTTTGTTGATCATTTTTTTATTCGAGTTGTGTGTAAACTTGAAAATGACTAAAAAATGACTACCAGATTTGAAAAGGTTTGGATCATGACAGCGTTCCGCCACATCCAAGTTTCTAACAGGGATTAGAATTCCAATCAGAGATAGGGAGGGACATATCAGCTTTACGCACTCTCCTATCTCATGTCACACATCTCTTAGTGTTGTAATATTACCTCTTCTAGTAATTTTCTTTTGGAAATATTACCGTAAGGTGCATCTTAGCTCCCAAATGACTGTACTGTAATATGGTGTTTGCACAGCGTCCAAACTGCATCACATCCACTTTCACAGAACAGAGCTCAGATGTAATTTTGTCTGCTTTCCAATTTAATATTTTGGTAAATTGCTGTTGATCTGTATTTTTCTGAGCGATTGTTGTTATTACGATTAAAACAAATTGTTAATTGTACCTTACAGCATAGTGAAGTTATTTTTTTTCACATATCCCAGTTAGGAAGCCGGAGTCAGAGCCCAGGATCAGCCAAGCTATAGGAGTAGATGGGGTTACGGGCCTTGTTTAAGGGCTCAACAGTGGCAGCTTGGCGTGCTGCAGCCTAAACCCCTGACGATCCGTCAGGGACCCATAGCCATAAGAGTTTGAGCCACCATTCATGTACATGCAGTTGCAAGCGTCAACAGCATGTTCCCTAGTGGTCCAGTGGTAAATGCAAAGTAAAGCTATTTTTAACGTGTAGAAAGTGCTGCTTTTGTGATTATAGTCAGTGCTGTTTCCTTAATTGTAGTTTTAAATATTGCACGCTAGATAAACGATAATGTTTTTTTCTTCATTACGGTTAATTACTAATGCTGCTGTACTCTGCATCGGAATTTTTTTCTAAATTGGTAAAGCTGATGAAAGCAGGTGCGCCGAAGCCTGAGGTTGACCTGGCAGTTGAGGTCATTGTTTGGATTGGTCATCATTTGCGAGGCCAGACTGGCTTGAGCCAGCACATTTGCAAACTAAAAAAGGTTGCAGGTGCGTCATCCTTTAACAGTATCATTCCTCTCCACCTGCTTATTGTTTGAAAGAAATGCACACAATGCGTTTTCTGGCAGACTGCACTCTGTTCCTGGGTCATTTTGGTGCAAGAGGGAAGAACATACAGTACCACAGTATGGATTGAGTGCAGTTAAGTGTAAAGCACAGAACGTTCAGCAATTACCTGCAAACCTAAGTTCTCTTGCTTGTTTTCCATCTGTTTTTTTTTTTTTTTTAATTAAAGCATATTTTCTGCCACAAAAAAAAAAAAAAAATGCAGAGGTGGTGGAAATGCGAAGACGCTATTAATCATCATATTTCGCCGAATCGTCAGATCATGTTTTCAAATTGTAATGCAACCTTTGGGGCAACCAGAAACCTAGAGCTTTGTTTTGCCCTTTGACTACCAATCTTGCCCCAAACTCTTTTTGTTGATGAAAGTAGGCTTTGTTTTAGATTGCGTAAGCCATTCACCATAGTCAGTCGGTTGAACTGGAAATTTTTTCGCATGGTAGAGGAGCAGCACACCAAAGTCCGCCATGGAAATGACATCAAGGGAGAGCATGCTCAGACTGGTAAAACCTCATGTGGGACAATTATGGAGCCTGGCAGCATTCATAAGGGTGCAGGCTGCTACTCGTGCCTCTGTGAAATTTTCCATTCAGGCCAAGGAATGGTCGGGACCAGAGGAGTGGCTCCTCCCAGAGCACGGGAACAGTAGTGATTCCCAACTGTGGACAATTACTAAACTGCGGAAGTCTTTCATGGAGGTTCTCATTGTCTCTCACGTGAACCTCTCACTAGCTAGGCTTTTTGCCAATACTTATACTATGTGCTGAGTCATTTAAACCAGTTGTTTGAGT
Organism: Clarias platycephalus; assembly: GCA_030068275.1. Lineage (NCBI taxonomy): Eukaryota > Metazoa > Chordata > Actinopteri > Siluriformes > Clariidae > Clarias > Clarias platycephalus. The sequence goes on along the minus strand of JAQQZT010000002.1, from coordinate 22,127,862 downwards.
TGCTTTCTGTAATGTCATCCTTACTCTGCATAGATGATAGGTACCAGGGGTAGCTGGTATGGGCTGGTGCTGAACCCCACCTGATGTTGGCCTTGCAGTTGAGGTCGGGAAATTTCCAATGGGTTCAGACTGGTGACTCCTCATTTGGGACAAGGGACAGCCATGAAGTGTTTTTTTTTTTTTTTTTCAAATGAAATAAAATACTTAACAGAGTTGACTTCAGGTTGAACCTGGGGGTGCATTATATGAAATAATACACTTCATGGGTTTATGATGGCTTACTTTAACCATAGCCGCAAATTAAGTTTTTTTAGCGTGTTTATTCGTACATTTTTCAAAGTTTTGTCCACTGACATCTCAGACAGATTATGAGCGAGAGGGGTTACACCCACAAGTCACGAGTTGGCAGATAAACATGTTGCAGGGGTTTTAGTAAACGTTGTTCTTGGGTTTATGGAAACTGGCAGGATTCATAAGGGTGCAGGCTGCATTTCATGCCTCTGTGAAACTTTCCATTCAGGCCAAGGGACCAGAGGACAGGCTCCTCCCAGAGCACGAGAACTGTAGTGATTCCCAACTCTGGAAAATTACTAAAATGAGGAAGTCTTTCAGGGAGACTTGTCTCTCACATGAACGTCTCACGATCTGGGCCTTTTGCCAATACCTACATCAAAACAAAAAGCCCTGTAAAATTCCATATTTATTAAAGAGACCCGGCAGAACAATGCGTCTCCAACGGATCAGGTGCAGGTGAACACCCCTACCATACAAATCCCCAAAATGTCTACTCACCCTAGGGATTATAATACGTATATTTAACTTTGACCAACATGTACAGTAAGCAGCACGGTGGTGTAGTGGTTAGCACTGTCCCCATGGACCTCCAGGGTCTGGGTTCAATTCCCATCCAGGCTCGATTCCCGTATCTGTGTGCATGGAGTTTGCCTGTTCTCCCCGTGCTTTGTGGGTTTCCTCCAGGTACTCCGGTTGCCTCCCAAAGACCTGCAGATTAGGCTAATTGGCGTTCCCAAATTGCCCGTAGTGTGTGAATGAGCGTGTGTGTGTATGTGTGTGTGCCCTGCGATGGATTGGCACCCTGTCCAGGGTGTATCTCGCCTCGTGCCCTAAGTCTCCTGGGATAGGCTCCAGGTTCTTGCGACCCTGAATACAGGATAAAGCGGTATAGATGATGAGTGAGTGAGTGAGTGAGGTACATGTACAGTAACTATAGCACTATGTGCTGAATCATTCAAACCAGTTGTTTTAGTTGCTTTCTGTAGTGTCATCCTTACTTTGCATGCATGATAGGTACCAGAGGTAGCTGGCATGGACTGGTTTAAGTCAAGTCTTTAACAAAAGCTCACTCAGAAGTGTTAAGTTTATAAAGAGATTTCAGTTCCTCACATGACATGATGATATGTGCTATGGGATCGTCTGAAATATGCAATTTTTAATCAAAGCGCAAGTTCGCCTTTTGCTAAGGTATTTCAGTCTAAATAATTGTCAATGTTTTTTTTTTTTTTCCGTGCTGATGCTGCTGTATTCCCGTATTTCTAAACCTGTAAAGCTGATGAAAGCAGGTGCGCTGGAGCTGAACTCCACCTGATGTTGGCCTTGCAGTTGAGGTCAGGAAATTTCCACATGACATTCAGGGGCTCAGAGTGGTGACTCCTCATTTGGGACAAGGGACAGCCAAAAAACTGGGGGTGCATTATATGAAATAATGCACTTTATGGTGTCTCATTTTAACCTTAGCCTCAAATTATGTTTTTTTAGCGTGTTTATTTGTACATTTTTCAAAGTTTTGTCCACTCACATCTCAGACAGATAATGAGCGAGAGGGGTTACACCCATTGGCATGTCAAGGTCACGAGTTGTCAGATAAACATGTTGCTGTGGGCTACAGGGGTTTTAGTAAACGTTGATCTTGGGTTTATGGAAACTGGCAGCATTCATAAGGGTGCAGGCTGCTTCTCGTGCCTCTGTGAAACTTTCCATTCAGGCCAAGGGACCAGAGGACAGGCTCCTCCCAGAGCACGAGAGCAGGAGTGATTCCCAACTCTGGAAAATTACTAAACTGAGGAAGTCTTTCAGGGAGACTTGTCTCTCACATGAACGTCTCACGATCTGGGCCTTTTGCCAATACCTACATCAAAACAAAAGGCTTTGTAAAATTCCATATTTATTAAAGGAACATGGCAGAACAATGCGTCTCCAACGGATCAGGTGCAGGTGAACACCCCTCCCCTACAAATACTCCCCCCGCCCTCCTTCTTACCTTCCATCCTTGTGGCCTAAATCAGCACTGAACTTTTGTCTTGGCTTGTGCTGGAATAACCACAGATCTGCAGTGTGTCCCTTTCTTAGCCCGTATGGACTGGCTTTACTCAAGCTCATTTAGGAGAAAGTGTCTCACGTGGTGTAAACACGTTAAATAGTGCCACGTGTAGTAATAGTAGTTCCAGTGCACTGTCCAGTATTTGTATCTGTGTACTAGGCTTTGTACTGCACCATGTGTCTATGTGTTGAATTATTCAAGCCAGGTCTTTTGGTTGCTTTGGCGCGTCATACCTAATTTGCATACAGTCTAATTTTAATTCTAATGTCTGCCTTGTTGTATTGTCACTTTGTCACGTACTGCACGTAAAAATGATCGCTTGGCTGTTTGCCAGAGTTAACCGGTATGAGCTGGCTTTACTGGCTTTTATGTATAAGTTTTCAAAGACACAGTGCTTTCAGTATCTTCCATGACATCAAAATGTGCTACGGCATGGTTTCAAATACATGCATGTTTTTCTTTCGCTTTCAATCAAAGCTGAAGTTCGCCCGTTGCTCGATCACAGAGCCGCGCGAAAAGAATCACAATCTCGATTTCATTTCTGAATGACGGTGATTCTGTTGCCGTATTTACATCACGCTGAAAATTTCTTTCCTCTTTCCTATGCTTGATCAGTTTCAGCCAATCGGAGGCAAGAGGAAAGAAAATACCAGCCAATCAGAAGCTGGAGCGGGGTGCATTCTGACGACCTGTTTCTGATTGGTGTCTTTTGATGCTGTGTGTATCCCTCAATGCAAGTGTTAAACCGTTACATTATCTTCTGCTGTTGTGTTTATTATCACGTGCACTGGTTTATATCGTTATTTTTATAAACTATTTTAAATGTTTCAAACAAACACACACACATACACTAAAAACTAAAATATATCCTATTGCCCGAACAGAGAGAGGCATGTACAATTAGTTAATTAAACCTGAGGTGTTCATTCTAGCTGTTACAGAAAGACTCAGAGAACAGATCCACAGCTTCAGAGAAGTGTACTAGAAGGGTGTCACTTTTTTTTTTTTTTTTTTTTTGAGTGCATAAATGATTTTGTTTGGGGAAAGAAAAAAGAATTGAAAAAAAAATCCTGAATCACACTTTAGCAAGAATCATGCAGCCCAAGTCTAGATGATCGATAATGTTTTTTCTTCATAACTGTTAATTATTAATGCTGCTGTACACAGATTCAGTGTTTCTAAACCTGTAAAACTGATGAAAGCAGGTGCGCAAGAGCTGAACCCCACCTGATGTTGGTCTGGCAGTTGAGGTCAAAAGATTTCCACATGTTTTCATTTGATTGAGGAGCAACACCATGGCAATGACAGGAAGGGAGAGTAAGCTCAGAATCGTAATATCACATGTGGGACAACTGAAAGTGCTTTAAAAAAAAAAAAAAAGAAGAAAAACATCATGCTTCACAGAGATGCAGTGGGCCATGCACACAGTTGACCTCAGGGTGGATCGTATGGAATACTGTACTTCGTGGGTTCATGATGACTCAGAAGCCTTAGCCGTAAATGATGTGTTTTTAGTGCATTCGTTTGTACATTTTTCAAAGTTTTGTGCACTGACATCTCAGGGAAGGCTCCCGCAGCAGATTAGGAGCGAGAGGGGTCACACCCACAGGAATGTCAGGGACATGAGTCGGCAGACAAACATGTTGCTGTGGGCTACGGGGATTTTAGTAAATGTTGCTCTTGGGTTTATGGAAACTGGCAGCATTCATAAGGGTGCAGGCTGCTACTCGTGCCTCTGTGAAACTTTCCATTCAGGCCAAGGGACCAGAGGACTGGCTCCTCCCAGAGCACGAGAGCAGGAGTGATTCCCAACTCTGGAAAATTACTAAACTGAGGAAGCCTTTCAGGAAGACTTGTCTCTCACGTGAACGTCCCACTATCTGGGCCTCTTGCCAATACTTACACCAAAACAAAAAGCCCTGTAACATTCCGTTATATTTGTTGAGGAAACCTGGCAGAACAATGCGTCCCCAACGGATCAGGTGCAGGTGAACACCCCTCCCATACACTCCCCACCCCCCTACACCCCCACCCTGTCTTACCTTGATCCTTGTGACCTAATTCAGCACTGAACTTTTGGCTAGTGCTGGAATAACCACAGATCTGCAGTTTGTCCCTTTTTTAGCCCGTATGGACCTGCTTCACTCAAGTCCATTAAAAGCTCAGTTAGGAGACATAAGTGTCTCACGTATGTTAAATAGTGACAAGTTGTTCGTGTAGTAGTGCTAGTTTAAGTATATCTTAGTGAGCCAAATGTACTCACCCTAGGATTTAACATGTTACACACTAGATTTTGTACTGGACTATAGAGATTGGACTATATTTTACGCTGTAGAGATGGTGGGGGGAATCGATTCAGTTATGTATCGACACACTGATTTACATTTTTCCCCCCATTCATAATAGGGATGATTATCAGCCAGTGACTGGAATTGGCTGTTTTTCATCTAGACCAGCCATGAACGATCAGATATAACCAGTTCTATGCCGAGTGCACGAGCTTCCGTGTGGTGCAACAGAAACGCATTTTTATCGAGTTACATTAGAAGAAGAAGAAGAATAGAAGAATATTCAATTATTGACATGTACTTTTTACAGCACAGCAAAATTTCTTCTTCGCATATCCCAATTATGAAACTGGGGTCAGAGTGCAGGGTCAGCCAGGTTACAGCGCCCCTGGGGCAGATAGGCTTAAGGGCCTTGCTCAAGGGCTCAACAGTGGCAACTTGGCGATGCTGGGGTTCGAACCCCCGACCTTCCGATCAGTAACCCAGTAACCCGCAGCCTTAACCGACTGAGCCACCACTGCATTATCAAACGTCACTTGCTTTAATAGCCCTCAATCAGCCTTTTCTTAAAACTCTTTGATCATATTACTCTCGAAACACTAGCCTGCACCAGTCTCAAAACACACCGAGCTAATTAGTGTCACAGGAAATTAGTGTTGAAAATCAGAAGTGATCAACTGAGGGGGTTAAAACATCACCATTTCTTTATAATCATACAGTTGGTACACTGTAAACTATTCACACTTCATGTGGTAGGAATTAATTATTTGCTTTGTTTAGAAATAATAATTATGGTGGGCGACATAACCGATTAATAGCTTTTTCGCTTAATTTAAGTTAAACTCTTGTATTTGAAGTTATTTGGTGTTGTTTAAATGCAGCTCTTGGTTTTATTGTAGAAACCTAACGCTATGAGGAACGAGCTGCATTTAATTACTCATGTTCAGTTGTAAAGCTGTTGGTATAAAACGTTTTGAGTTTTAAAAGGTTGAAGGTCTTAAAATTGAAGCAAAATCAGAAGAAATAAGTAATATCGAATCAGTATATATTTATAAAAGTATAAAATCGTGATACTTACAGAAACGCGATATAAATGTAATCGGCACCTGGGTATCGTGATAATATCGTATCGGCTGGGGCCTGGTGATTCCCATCCCTGGTGTGCTATGTGCTGAGTCATTTGAGGCAGTTTCTTTTTCACTCAAAGACGGTTATTTGTCACTCAGACTTTTAAGTTCTTAAAGAGATTGCTTTCAAGAACATGAACATGTGTCTGAAACATGCATGTTTTTTCCCCCTATTCTGCCCTGCTATGGCCTTGTGTAACATGACGTTTCATGATTTATCCGTCAGGGATTGAGAAAATGAGCCGTTGTAACAGTGATAAGCCCTTTATACTAGTATGGACTTGTACATTGTGTGTGTAAGAGTCGGTATATGAGGCTTTTTTCTTTCGGGAAGCATTCCAAATATGTAGGATTGATGAAGCATGTTGGATAAGTAGGTACATACTGTACAAGGAAATGCAGGGCTTTGAAGGAAATCAAATGCAAAGCAGCCAGGGAAGAGATTTATCCATTATTGTAATTATGCATGAAAGGCCTGGCTTTTTCAAGACGTAACGTTAAACCTCCTAGACAAGTTCTGGTTTCAGTTGTTATAGGCAAATGAGCCCTTTAAATAATCGTTACGTTTCCTGAGCTTTTTCTTCCTCGACTGTTTTTGTTTTTCGGGTTGTTTCCCCGCCCCCTTGTCTAAAGTCGTTTTTCATTCGTCTGGTCCATCAGTCTTCTCATGTATTCTCTCAGCACTCCTTGTGTTCTCCCTGATGCAAAGACCCTATTTCCAGCCTGACTAGGTCTTTGAAAAAGACAGAGCAGTCTCATTGGGCCACATTAGCATTTCCACTGCATACATTTGAATATTTGGCTTTCGCACATGATCACACAAACTGCATCACATTCAGCCCGATCAGACTCCGCGCTCGTATTGCCGGAGTCCGAATCTCCTTTTAACAGCCAGAAATCCGCCTGGTATTTCATGTAGCGCTTTGCTTTAAGGCATTTTTAAACTCTTGCTCATGATTCCTTATCTGGGGAACGATGGAGGTTTAAGGGATGAGTCTCTTCAGGCACACACCCTTATGAGAAAGACAAACATTGGTGCAGGTTTCAGAGGAATCCAACCTTGCTGTGATTACTTATTGATTTCTCTGGACATACTACTCCTGAGGTTATTTTGCAAAAGGGGGGAAAAAACGCATTTACACACTGATATACTTCCTTAACAGTTTTCTGAATTTTTTTTTGTGGTTTTCTTCAGTGGATTACTTTTTTTTTTTTTTTTTTTTTTAAGTATTGTTTTGTGTTAACAGCTACTGAAATGTATAGTATATATAGTATAATGACTCCCTTTTTCATGTGACGTAACGAGGAAAGCATAACGTTAAACACTCCAATGGGAAATGGAAGTAGCGCTTATGTAAATGCCCTTTAAAGCTGCCAGCCTGGTGGGATACGAGAGGCCGGTCACATGCTGTTGCAGCCCTTGCCAAGCGGTGTTATGGTTTAAATCCCACCTACTTAGAACTAGGACACAGAGTTGTTCTTTCATGTGGAGAACGTGGCTTTGTTCCTGGAGGTGCCACCGCAGAACTATTGATTTAGAGACGGACCGTAGAGCGGAGAAAGGCTCTCTGGGGCGTCTCTTGCTAAAGATTCATTAAGATGGAAGGAGCACACTACGGTTTTTGTGTCTTGCCAGTAGCTCAAGGTTGACACGAAGGCCAAATAAAGAGCGTATTGTCGAGACCTTCGGAATACGTTTTGGAGAATGTTCTCGAGTGCTCTGTAATGTGTCTCTGCAGAGTAACTCATCTCTCAAACAATAGTTCAGACATTAACCGGTAACTCCGGCCACAGTTTCCTGCTTTTATTCACTAAAACTCAAGGAAATGGATTCCAGACTCGAAGGTGTTGTACAGTGGAGTAAAAACAATTGCTTGATCTCCATAACTCAAGGGCTTCACGGTTTGTCCTTTACAGGCTGCTGCATAGACAGGAAATGGCTATGAGAGGAAATATGAGGGTGTACTGAATGACTAAGCCATCATGTTCTCCAATAGCTTGTTACATGCATAAATGGATCCCTCATCTCCTGGCAAACACCCACTAATTCACACTGACAGGAGCCCTATAGGTGTAAACTCCCACTCGATTCCCGAAATATACCCCGGCTGCTCTTAGGGCAACATACATTACGGACATTATATTATATTATATTATATTTTAAAATATCATATTATATTTTATTTTATATTATATTATGTTATTCATTCATTCATGGCAGCACGGTGGCGTACTGGTTATCCCTGTGCCTTCGGGTTGAGGGTTCAATAAATTCAGCATTTGTAGTATGCAAGGCACTAACCATGAACAGTGCCTGAAGCAGCCATTAGTGAAATAGCTTGGCTTTTGGTGCCAGAGGAGTTACTTTACCTCCTGCAGACTGCTACGAATAGGAGTTACGTCCAGACGACAGCCAGCGACACAGAGACCTCCAGCTGGCTTTGCTAATCTGCTGATGACTGGGGTGAAAAGGGACAGAGATGGATTACCTGCCATCCCCTTTCCACTCTCTTGTGCTTGGCACAAAGTCCCAAAGGACTTTCACAACTTTGTGCAACTGCCCTTATCTCTGTAACTAGTACATAGTTCAAGAAAAAAAAAAAAAGTTGCACATTACCCAAGAACACAGTAAAACATTTTTTTCGAGGAAAGACAATTACATAGAAGTATTGCAATGTGACTTTCCAGCCTTCTGGGTCACTTGATTTGTGACGTCCTCCCATTCCGGTGAGGCGATTGGCCTAGCACATGGTCCACTCCCTCTGCAGATTCAGTCTCAAATGAAAAAGACACCAGCAGTCTACATCAGGTGACCTGGGATGTCGTGGTTTCGCAGTGTAGAGATGCAAGGTCACTCGTGTGATGGAGCGGTCACGCTTCGCAGCCATGTATTATTTACTACAGCCAGAAAAGCGTCTTTAGCCAGAGGCAGCCGGATTC
>JAQQZT010000002.1:22095903-22119069 GCA_030068275.1 Clarias platycephalus | reverse complement strand
ATCAATAATTATCGATATCGACCGATATGAAACACTGATATCGTGATACAGTTTTCAGCCATATCGCCCAGCCCTAGCCAGGAATATTATATGTCTGATTAATTTCAAGTATTTGTTTAAATTGATTAAATTCCACTATTTGTATCCGTTTCATTCGTCATATAGAGGTATTGTATTTAGATTTATACGGGAACTTGACTTGGCCTAAACCAGAATTGTTTGTAAATGTATTTATTTTAAATTAACCCTCCCATTTTGCCCCTGGAAAACCTTTGTGAGACGACTTCAAAAGTAGAAGTGTTGCTCGCAGACCGAGAGGGGGCGACATAACTCACTTGAAGGAAAGCGCTATCCGCCCCTTCCACTTGAATGTGCTCAAGAATGACCTTGACTGCCTAGTATCGCTATGATTGATGTGGAAGTACCAATATGCCACCCCTCCCACCCTACACTTTCATGGCTGCCGGGCAAGGATGAATGTAGCATCGGAATTGTACTCGTGATCTGCTGATAATCTTTTGTTTGTTGATTTGATTTGAACGATCGGTCAGATCGAAATCAGAATCAATCCACAGTTTTAAAATTATTTGCGTAAACTTACAAATATGAAATGGTCAAAAATTTGCTGATATATCTCAGCTTTTTGCAGGAAATACAAACAGAATCCAACTTCTGCAAAATACTCGCTATTCGAGTAATCATGGGAACGTTTACCAGAAGATGGCTGGTACTCTTTGTAGTGTCTGCCGCCTGATTAAACCCCTCCCTTTTTCATCATATATTTATTTTTTCTATTAGATTTGTTAGGACCCAGCCCTATAATGTCATAGCTATGACGTCTTAGAAATGACCCATAGGGCCCAAGCACTATGACATCAGACCTATGACTGATGTCATAGTGTGCAAGGGTCCTATTGTTGGATTTTAATTTTTTTTAATTGTTATAACTGTTTTTTATTAATACAAATGTAATTATAAATGTCTTTCATAATTTAAAAGAGATAAAAATCTAACTTAAAATATTTGGAAAATACTTTCATTTTGTGAGAGTGTTGCTTTTTCTTCTTTAAAGTTAATGGGATGTTGGTGCATTATCGAGTAGAGCAGTTTAGAAACTAGGTTATTGCCTTTTAATTAAGAAGTAAATATAACTTACACAGCATGTATGTGTATATTAAATACCAAATACTAAATATATAATAAATATTTTAATACTATTTTACAGCCCTGCCAAAACCGAATCAACAGTCCATCTATGATTCACTGCTCCACCATCATGCCAGCAGGCTCTGTGAATTCTTGTCCAGACAGTTCCTCAATGTTCATAATTGGTCTCTAATAGGGATGTGTTCCCAAAAGATAAACCTGTGACACGGGATCTCACTCCACTCGCTCGACCAGATGCCCTGTGAATGGGCGCCTCCTATTTCAAACTGTATGTCTCTCATTATCTCTTCGATCCAAATAAAGTGTTCGGTTACATCCTTAATTTGCCGTATAGGAAAGGATACCCTCTGTTATAGAAGCCGGGTCCGAACGAACAGGTGTTTCGTACACTTTTCAGCTTCGTCTATTATATTATAATTTACACATGTGTCCTCCTGGCGTGAAGACGTAACCTGGGATGATTGAATTTGATCCAGGAACAGAACCAGGTTGTTGTTGTTGTTTTTCTCTCTCGTAAAACTCAAAGGAACACGCCCCTTTGATCTGACAGCTGTGAAGTTCAAAGTAGCCCTGCATGTTCAGAGAATCACATGTGCTCGTCTTGATCTATTTCAGTCGAATCAGATAGATACAGTAGCAGCTGCAACAATGTGATGCGCTGCTTATCGTCCGTGATGTCTCTTGTTGGACTGACGGTGTTTGTCAAAGTGTACAAAGTCGAGAAAGCTTGTCCCAATTCTCTTCTCGTTTCCATTCAACCCGGTCTAGATTTTATTCCAAATAAGGCTATGGTTGTGTGTGAAGGGGGCAGTCACGTGCAGCACGACTGCACAGATTTGTGTCGTGGTTCTCATAGTTGCTGCTCCTTCGCTGGATTATACGACTGTGTAAACATGTGTTCTTCTCATCAGTTCTGTTAATGTAAGGGCAGACTCCTTTTTTTTTTAAAGCATGGCCAAACATCTTTTTTAGACTCCTTAGCTTAATTTTCTGTCTGACAGAAACATCATATAAGAATATAATATCTGTATCATAATTAAGATTTGTGCTCTTGTACAATAACTTGGCCTCTCTTCCCTGTTTTAGTAAAGTCTTGGGAGTTAGTGCTGTCTCCTGAGAGGATCTTGACACAATGGAGGCCAAGTTAGGTAAACATCAGCGTAATGGGTTTAACTCTTAAGCTTTTGGTTATCTCATCACATTTAATTAATCTTCCATCATCACAACCGCCATTCTGGCTGCTCCAGCTGGTCTTTGGATGGACCAGTAAAGCTAAGGTTTAAAAAAAAAAAAAAAAAAAATGCTTCAATCCTTATTATAGGCATTAATTTTTTAATCTTTTAACAAAATCTAAAGTTTGAAACTCTTTAGAAGTCAGCTTGTCTGCTAATGTTGCCTTACGTCCTTGAGGCAGCTGAGTCAGATTGTTCTGTTCCTTCCCTGGTATGTGTAGTGTTCGGTGCATATCACTCTACATCTCCGTAATGAACAGAGCCCAAATGTCATCCACTTTGCAGAGAAAATGAGCGAGCGTAGCCTTGATGGCTGTCTGAAGCTGGCGGATTGTCTCTCTGCATCCCTGGTCCTCCCTTATCAGTCATCCCAGACACCACAGACACCAAGATCGTAGCCTGGGATTGGACTCTCACTACAACGGCGTAAATCTCCAGCGGACGTATTTGCATGTTGACCGAATCTCCAACCGCCAGGATGTCGTGGTAGACCGATGTGGGAGGAACGGGGCTGTGATGTGGTGTCGGCGCTGTGCAGCTGGTGATTTAGCAGGGTTTGGATGATAGGTGCAGCAGTGGGCGAGGTGAGTGATGGTCCATGTGTCACTAAGGTAGCCCTGGCACCTTCTCTTAGCCGCTCAAGGACATCTCTGTACTGATTGGATTGGCTGAAGTCCAGGCAGACACTGGCCCCTGAAGACAGGGCAATCAGAGATGCTGTTTGATGCCGTGCGGAGCATTAATCCAGCGCAATTTTGCATTTGCATTGTTTTAAATATATTTGGCTACACTTAACAGCGAAAGTATTGCCAACTTTTATTTTTAGGGAGTGCAGACAGGAGTTCGGGCTCAGGTGACTGAGGGTAATACTAATTTTACGCAGATTTCACAAGCTTTCGATTTAATCGATTTTGCAATTTAATGTTTTGTTTAAATAAGTTGAATTCAGATCTATTTAAATTGATTGTCTGTTAAATTGTCTTAATTAGACAAAATCTTAAAAAAATATACCACAGCTTTAATGTGGTAAGAAATACAAAACAACTGCATCTTCCACAAATACTCGTCTTTTGTGAGAGTAAAACTTCTTCGTATTTTGAGGTGGACTCCATTATGGGTGGTCGGTGCAGTACTGCCCCCTGATGGACTGGAGCATAAACTTGGCAAGGAGTAAAGATCGCTTTGTACGAGAAATAGTGTTTAAACCATCAACAACGCAAATTCCGCATCATTTCTGTTTTTTGTTTTTATAATTTTTATATTATTTTTAAAAATAATTTAAACAAAGAAATAAAGAAATAAAACTAACACAATTCAGACAATAACTTGAAGACTTGAATCAAATCAAATGTTCAAAAATTGAATAGAATCGACATTATGTCTATTCGAGATGGGGAAAAACTCATTTAGTTACGTATTTTTACTATCCTTTTGTGTGGCAACTCATGCCTCCAAAATCATTTTTCATAAAAGCTTAGTAATGTTTGCATTTGCGGTGGTCATACTGTATGTCGCAGTTCCGCTATAATCCTATAGGTGGCCACTCCACAGCATTCACACATTGGCACTTAGCACACAGGTCCTGAGGTAATTCCTGAGGTAATTTTCTGAGTTTGTTTAGAATTTTAAGAAAATCTACAAACAAATTAATACCAAATCGGGATATTTCTAAAATCGTGATACCAACAAAATCGCGGTACAAATCGAATCGGCACCCGGGTATTGTGATAAAATCGTATTGTGTCATCCTTGGTGATTCCCATCCCAACCACATATGGTTCACAGCTCGATTAGTTTCCCACACAAAACCCAAGAAGCCGGGTAATTATGCGACTCTGAAGTCTTAGTTCTTGGAGAATGAAATGGTAGTAATTACAGCTCCCGTCTAATAAGTACTGATTTCAGATCGACCTCGAGAGCCCCAAAACGGCAGTTACAGATCGGGACGGATTAGTCACGCAGACTGCCGCTGTGTAAGTGACGGGGCTTGTGGTCGATGGTGGGTGAGGGGTTTGTCGGTTGAAGGGGTTGAGTTATAGCTCCTGCCTGTCAGAAGAGCTGCGCAAACCATGACATTCAGAAAATGTCAGGAAGAGGGCTCAATCCTTCAAAGATGCCTTAGAATTAGTTACACCCCAGACATCTGTTTTGAGTCAAGACAGAGCTTGTAGTTAATGTGTGTGAGAGCGAGTGTTTGTGTGTGTATGTGTGTACTCTGCTCCTCTATTATCAGTGTGTTTGCATATAAGAGGAGGCCTTTATGAACCTCTGCGAAAGCGCTGATGCTCATGCATTGCCGAATTAATGGCCGTTGTTTCCGGCCGCGTCGATCTTGAAAGCTCTTTGGCAAAGTCCTCCAACGAGAAAGTGAACGTAATAAAATGATGAATAATTGACAGTACTCAATAATTCTACTGTGCACTATGTACCTCTACTAAGTACACACTCACACACACAAAAAAAAAAACATCTCCACCCTGAGGGGAGAAAAAGTGTACTACTGACAGGAGCTGTCCAGGTCACTGGGATAGTCAAGTTTCAAGGCTGTAGCTTTTGTACCTTTGGTACTATGGAATTGTTTATTACTTTACAGAGTAATCATATAAAGATATACTACAGGTGGAGTTTAGTTTCCTGTTTCCCGATAATGCTATTCATGCATGCAAGTTCTTGGATGACATTTGCCCTGCCTTTACTTCCTACTTCCATAAAAGGCATTTCCCAATAGAACATTTGAGAAAAAAGACGCTAAAGGCTGATTCTGTTTCACCGCAGCTGTTTGGTGGATGTGGTCATGAATAGAAAACAGCACTGGAGAGGGAAGACGAGAGAGAAAGAGAGAGAGAGAGAGAGCCACTTGCCTCAGGGCCTGGAAGAGCACTTGAGCTAATTAATTGCCTCAGTAAAGAAACGATAATTGTATTGGTTAAAGAGGTATAATGCGTCCGTACACAAAGCTAAGAATGAAATCTTTGTAATATATATCGCAAAAAATCAGAAGTCGTCTGATATGTATACATATACATTGTGGTTGAAGATTCCTCATGCATGAGGCAGGTGTAATTCAGATTCTGACATTTAGCCGTAGGGCTTGTGTGTTTCTTGGGCTTGGAGGCATCTCTGAGCCACCGCCGGCCCGTGTTCCGTATAAAATGCTGCATGAATGTTAATCTGCACATGTTAGTGATCACCGAAGCGTCAAATCCTCCTCGTCTATAGGTTTCCCGTCCTGAGAATCTAGGCCGCGCAAAGTATAAGCCACCCTGTGGGACGAGAACCACTTTCCCGGCGCTAGCTTCACTTAAGTCCCAGAAGACAGTCCTCCGCACAGGAAGTGCGTTTCCACCCGGCGCCCCTGCTGTCCTTATGTCCCAGCCTAGAGTGCCCTTATTACTCTACCCTGTGCATGTCAGCAGATTTTTACAGGAGGAGATGTGCATTAGGTCTGATCTCTGCAGGTGTGTGTGAGGGTGCCTGAGGAAATAGCTGCCTGTTGAACCTGAGTCTCTTCGGAGCGGGGATGGGCGGCGGGGGGTGCAATCAGTGCAGGCGTGTTAGCGCTGCTGAGGAGGGAGGAGAAGCTAGGCAACGGAAGCAGTGAGCTGTGACAGAACAAATGTGATGAAGCTTCCATTGGTGCTCAGCAAAAGAGCACAGGGGAGAAATCTTCAGCCATCCGGCGGTCTTAATAAACACACATCTTGTCACGTAGGGTCGTGTAATTATGCTGTGTTGTCTGTTTCCATCTTGCTATCCATGCGGAATTTATTTCCGTCTTTCTCTCAAAACAGAGAGGTCAGTCACTTGAAATGTCTGTTTTCAGGAGTTAGTATACTTATGTAGCAATTTTAACAACATTTTGTTACAAACCATCCATCTCTCAGTGTAGCTTCAATTGAATGAAATTTTAATGACTTTGTCACCAAGCAACTTTACAGAAATAAGAATCCTGGGTAATTAACAAGCTGGAGGTGACGGTGGCAAGGAAAAACACCCTGAGAAGACATGAGGAAGAAACCCTGTTAGTCAAAAAAAAGAGCATGTGCTCATTTCGGGGAAACTGGATAGCATGACCAGAACTTTGTTTCATAAGCTTTACTGTAGTAATGTACTGTAGTAATGTACTGCGTGAAAGTACTGTTCGCTGAAGTACAGTAGACTCGGGTATAAAACTACAGCTGCCAGTTTAAGTCATAAGGTTGTTAAGCTTGTATCAAAATCAGATTTTTAAAAAAATATTGATTCAGGCTATTCATACAATCACAATACTTACAGAATGGCAATATGAATCGTATCGGCACCTAGGTATCGTGATAATATCGTATCTTCCGGTCCCTGGTGATTCCCATCCTTAAAAGTTATGCAAATTAATTCACTGATACTACGCTTGTCCATGCTTTGAGACTTTTCATTTAACAATTTGAGTCCGAATGTCACATCCTAAACATCGGAGTCGACCCCTTTACTGACTTTTAAGCGTTTCTTAGCGATCCTTCTGGTACACAGAGACACACTGCACCACCGAATTCCACAGTTCCTGTGTATACCACCGCTCCTTTATTAAAGGATTTGATCCGTAAACTGATCAAAGACAGCAGATCAACCGTTAGTTAAACATTGTTGCTAGCTGTAGCTGTAATTATTTTACACTCTATGCCCTCACTTATAATCTTTATTGACTGACCTTGTAAATCTGTCATTTGGCTTGCTGTGAGGTTTCAGTGTCTCAGCAACGAGGCGAAGCGTTTCTATCTCCACATGCACAAAACCTCATTGTAAAGCCATCAGACAATGAACGAGACGTGCTGCTTGGGCAGATCGAGGCTTTGCCAAATAGGAGTTTTTAGTTACATTTAACTCTAGAGCCACGGCCAAGCCGTCCGACTTGAAAGGAAACTCAAAGCCCACAATCAAGCGCGATTACAGTACAAGTTTTTCTTCACTTGCTTTCTATTATTTGCTGTTGGTCTTCAGTAGTTAGGGTGTTAGGGTCATAGGTAAATCGGTTGCTCCTGTATTTGTTTTGCTTGGCTCATCATACACAATCATATTAAACCAGTCAGAGAAGAACTCTACAGGGGCGAGCGAAGCTAATGATTCACACAGCATCTAATTAAATCTCTCCTACTGATGAAGGGGAAAAAAAGATGTTGTTGTTGTGTGGCCAGGATGCATCACTGGGTCTGAAGGCTGCTGTGCGGTAACCTTCCAACCTTGATGTTTACTATGAGTGAGGATAGGAAAACAGGCACGTAGTGTATAAAAAGGCCTCTGTGTGTCAGACCGGACTGAATTTGTGGACAGGTGTCTTTTAAGACATCAACTGGCATTTTGTCTGTTTTGCACCGGATTAAATGATACTCATCTGAATTACAGAGAATGGAGCGTCTGCACAAGGTGTGCTTTGTTGTCATACAGAATAATCGAAGCAAGAAATATAAAACATTTCTACGATAGAACTCGAATAAGTGAACTTGTTTTTCTGGCGTATTTTCTTTTCTTACATATCTGTAATGCAGGCAAATTTCTGTCCCTTTTATTATAGGCACTCATTTTAGACTGTGTGTCCATGCTTGATTAATTGCAAGCTATATAGGTATAACACTCAGCTATGAGGTATTTCCACATCTCCCTGACAGTCCTGGCCATTTCTACATGCTTGGGTCATTAAAGGTGTTCCTGGGAGGCCAGCGTTTCAGACATGCTGGCAGGATGATCCTGGCTCCGGTATACTGAGAAAACTTTCTATTTTGATGGTATCCAAGCACTAGTGAAACACTGGGATAAGTACATTAGTGTTGCAGGGGATTATAGAGAGAAATAAAGGTAGTTTTCACTCTCGGAACTGTGTTCTGTTATTCTGCACAATCAAAAGTCCCAGGTTGACTTGAACACCCCTTTCAGGGCACAAGGCGGGATACACGTTGGATCAGATTGTGGAACATACAGTACTGTACATACACATACAGTACACCATGGGCAAAAACCAATCGACCCAGCCCGCATGGTGTTGAATTGCAGGAGGAAACTAGAGTACCCAGAGGAAACAGATCCGGCATGGGGCGAACATGCAAACTATACTCACAATGACCTGCGGTGGGATTTGAACCCACAACCATGGAAGGTCAAGGTGACAACCACTAGCCTAGCATTCCACCATATCCGAGACACATATCACGTGCTGTAACCAGAGATACCCCAATCGATCAGCCCGTGACCGGAATCGACCGGTTCTCAGCTTCATCCGTATAAACTGTGATCTGTAAAAATGTGAATCCTGTCAAATACACTCCAATAATAATTACGCCATGTAAAACTAATCTAATTTAATTGAGACTTTAAGCACAACTTTTCTCATTATCTCAGAAGTTGCGTTTCCCTCAATCCTGTATCTGTATAATTAGATCGCTCTTGAATGTTAGAGCAAGCATTACTTTGAACACTGGTACCATTTGTTCATTTATCCTTTTTTTATCCCCTACTTAGCAGGAAGGTCTCATTGAGATAGACAATCTCTACTTCCAGGGAGTCATATCCAATATAGCAGCTTCACAAAGACGAAACTGACATATTAACACACTCTAACTGGCCTAATTAGTTACCACTTGCTTGTAGGAAATAAGAGCTGAAAAGAGCAGCTATACATAATTTTAGACCACGCATCCGTTCCCCAGTCGGACCAGTCTGTATTATTAATGCCTCGATAACGTTCGCCAAGACGGACTTTTCAAACCAAGACTAAGTGGATTGGGGGGTGATGAGGGCAGGAACTGGTCTTCCAGGTTGCCAATTGATCTCCGAGCCATGCAGGGAGATTTGGGGAGTTCTGTTACCCCACAGCGTGTCCTGTTCTCGTGTCCCGTGTGGTGCTCCTGATATTTGCACCAAAAAGGCCTGACCTTTCTGGGAGGAGGAACCGTGCTGAGATTTACCCTGCAGGTAGTCCCCGGTCGCGGGACGCACATCCGTTCTTCACCCAC
Source organism: Clarias platycephalus (assembly GCA_030068275.1). Classification (NCBI taxonomy): domain Eukaryota; kingdom Metazoa; phylum Chordata; class Actinopteri; order Siluriformes; family Clariidae; genus Clarias; species Clarias platycephalus. The sequence goes on along the minus strand of JAQQZT010000002.1, from coordinate 22,109,690 downwards.
GCGCTCCGAGGAGGCGGGACGGGTAGCGGAGACGTGCCGCAGTCTGGCAGCCGAACGGTGCGCGTCGTGTTTTTTTTTAAAGCTATAGATACTAATTAAGACTAAAGTTATCGTGTTTGTCATGGTGAAGCAGATTAGAGGCTCATTAAGATGGTTATATCGTTAGAGGAGTGCGATATCCGACTGCGCCTGATAAAATAATAATAATAATAATAATAATAACAGCCATACATCAGCAACAACGAAATAAATTTGAAAATGAAAAGGATGCCTCATGGTATAGGAGCGGTCTTGGCGAGCTGCCAGAAAGGAATTAATCGCAATTTGTCAAAAAGAGAAATCGGGGTGAGCGTGACTTTGAAGACGCCTAGCAGGACTCCAAGGCTCTAAAAGCATCTGATCAGACGCTGCTAACAGCGCTGCTCAGCAAACGCTCTACATTCGGAGCAACGGGAGGCAGACTGTGTCAATATCCATCATCTATTCCAGCCCTGGTGCATGTGACAGACACGCATACGTCTTGCCCTGTCTGCGTCTGCCTCACTCTGAGAAATGTTCGGCGTATCTTTTAATTGACTAAGAGAGGATGAAATATTTTCACCCCGGTCCTATTGTGTCGGACTGCAAACCGTTTCTTCTTACTTTCATGAATTTAAATCAAACCTGAAAACCGATGGTCTAATGTGTGAGTACTAGATAAAAGGAACTTGAAGGTAATAAATTAACATCCTGGTTATCTTTTGTTTTTTGGAACGTTAAGGAATGCAAGAGAACTGAGAACAGGACGTAATTAAAAAGGTGTTCACACGCATTTTAGTTCCCTTTAAGGAAGAAGTTTGCAAAAAGAAAGTTGAAGAGGTTTAAAGCGGACGAAAAAAAAAAACATGCTTTTCGGATCCTTTCAGCCGCCTGTGCTTTTTGCTTGACACATGTTCTAAACCGTTGAGATGTCCTTGACATGACAACCTGTGTTGGGATGCTGACAGGAACAGAAAAATATACAGTATCACACCTGCCTTAATTACTCCTGAAGACCTTAACCTGTTGACCTTCTGTAACATATCCTGGCAGAAAAAGTGCATACAGGTTGTTGTGCCTGCTAACCTTCTCCCAAAGTGACACATGCCTGTGGTGTTGTCAGCATCGCTGCCATTCTTAACCGGGTCACTTTTCTTAAAATAACATAGGACATGGAATCGGTCAAACGCTGCGGTATTCAATCCTAATTATTATTATTATCACAAACAGGCACCGAAGATAGCTGGAAACATGAGTATATACTGTAAGAGCCAGGTTACGTTTTATTTCAGTACACCCCGGAGTTACACTTTCTGCTCCGGTGGCTTAAAGATAACCCTGTGCCGATTGCGCAGCCTTCTGTTTGAGCGTCAGGAATTCAGGACGATCATCCTCACGACTGCGGGGCTCATCCCGAAAGCCGGAATAGTCCCACGCGCCGGTGGTGAATTGCTGACTCTAGACTTCCTTAGTATTCAAAAGTTCTCCCACATACTCACTCCTCAGTGAATCATAGCTAGGAGGTCAATAGCACTAATTAATGATTGTCTGATTTGCCTTAAGGAGGTATATTGCATAAAGGTTTAAAAAAAAAAAGTATTAAAAGCTACTACAAATATCTAATATGAATTGAAATGCTGTAACTTGTGTTGTCGATTTATTTTTTTTAACCTCATGTCTCATACAGTTCCTTAATGGTTTTTTTTTCTTTTTTAAACCTCTTCCAGTCCAGTAGGTGGCGGTATAGCACAAACTGCGCATAAATTATAAATTAGCAGAATACGAAGCGATATTTTTAGAGCGCTGGTGGATCAGTGGTAGGTTTCGCACATACAGTACCATGTGAAAGGGTTTGATTCACACCCGATGCCCAGCCACTACTCCCGAACCAAAGTGTGTCAGGAAGGGCATTCTGCGTAACACCTGTGCCAAGTGGTTGTGCCAGTCGGTTGGTTTGACGGGAGCAGCCGAAAGACTTTTTTATTTATTCATTGAACAAATTTAACATTTGAACGATTACCCAAATAGCTCAATGAGTGTGAATGTGTGAATCTCCCCCCAGCTGTAGTATATCACTCTTAACGTAATGGTGATAACGTCAAAAATAAACCTGGGTGCCCATTAAGAGTGAGGTTTTTATGGGGTAAAGATTTATTTGTAGGCAAAAGGTCAAGAAGAAAAAGTTGCATCATCGAATACCGAATACATGTGGGAAGATGGAAATATACCTTTGACATTAATGTTGGCCAGGGATCGAGTGTCCTCATGTGCCGGAGCGCTGCAACCTTTCATAACCTTTTAACTGGAAGAAATCCAGTTCGAGTTCTATGAAGAATTCGAATCCCGTACCCTTATATGAAGAGATAACACGAGACGCAACGTCAGTTTCAGTGCAAGTTTCGCTTCCGATCTTTGTCCTTTTTTTAAGCGTTCGTACTCGTCCTGTACAAGAGCAGTGCCGCCATTTCGCCGCGCGTGTGAGCCGAACAGCTGTGTCTGAGTGGCGTCCTTTCAACCTTTCTCGAAGCAAAGGTCGATCTGGCACTTGAGTCAATTCTTGAGTTTCAAAACAAGCCCCTTTCTCTCAGTGCGCCTCGAAAATAGAAACAGGAATATAGCGTGCCTTGATTTCTTGGCAGCTGTTAACAGACGAAAGAGCAGCTTGCGATGGTGTCCGCGGTGCTCTGCTGTTTGTTTTGCTAAAATCTCACCTTTGCGGAAGATTTTCAATTGAAACCTTTTTTTTTTTTTCATTAGTATTCCTGACGGTCCATCTCTTTTCCTTTGTATGCAGTGACATGCGTTTGAATAATGCTAATATTGTAGGTGTGCAAGGCTAGTGCTGGAATATTATTGGAAATCGCTCTTCGAGTGTTTACGTTGCACCATGGGAAAAGGGAAAGAATGTAAATGGCAGGAAATGATCAGAATGGATGAGCTTACGTAGTGGACAGAAGCGCTACTTGGGTGGCTGTGTCGATGTTGGAAATATTTATTTGCCATTAATTCAATAAATTGTCTATTATTTTTTTAATTATTTCAATAACTGGAAGAAAATTTAAGTATGTAGTTAGCGCCCGGTTAACGGAATGCCTATTAATTCCATTTATTTATCCAGATACTTCATGATAGTCCAGATGCTTCATGATATTTCTAGTGCAAATTCATCAGATCGATGAGAATAAAGGGCATATGGCAGCACATGACCTACAGAGCTCTCTGGAGGTACTGTAACACTGTACAAAATTTTGGAGCCTTGACTGACCCCTTGTGGTGCCCTTGGAATAAGGAAGAGCTCCATATTGCTGGTGCACCCCCAAATCTTGGGCAAGGATGTAATCTGGAGTTATGTATAGGTATATGCGGTAACGATGCCTCTGTGTACGTGCATACAACGAAGGCCACATCCAACCCCTGCTGAGCATGCAGGCGGCTCAAGGACGCTGCACCTTCAGAGTGTATTATAATCCCAACCTACAGAAGAATGAAAAAAAAAAACCAACATCTTTAATATCTCAAACACTGTCTTCTGTCCTGCTCGAAGAGCGCTGTCTACAAAAGTGCTCTGATTTAATTACCGCAACCCTTGTTGTCTAAGAGCGAGGGCACAGACGGATGCTGACTCCAGCATGTGAATTAGTCCGAGCTGGGCCGATGCCACGTTTCTCGGCTGTCGTGACTCAATGACACGCATCTCAGACCCTTTCTTACTTTTTCCACCTAGTCACTTCAATCAGGCAGAGCAGAACCAAGATGATCTGTCTGTTGTGTTTATTTCATTGTTCATAACGTTTGCTTTGCATTCTTCCCAGGCTTCCCAGGTTGCCACAGAGACGTTAGCTTTGTGACAGCCTGGAAATAGTACCTGCATTGTCCTGAAACATCACCCCACCCCCCACCGCCACCACCGCCACCACTACCCTCCCTAGCGATAGTCGTGATAGCAGCAGGTACAGTTACCTCAGCATCTCCTAGGTGCCACATGCCCCCACTGGTGTTAATCTGAGCCTGGGCCGCAGCTCATATACCACACCGAGGAAACCGTACAAGGAACACGTGACACGCAGAGGGCTCGCTAAGAGTCACACACGACGATCTGAAACGGAGCCGGGCTACTCGCGCCATTTCTGTGAAAAAGATCCGGCTTGGCTCGGAGACCTCAGGGGTGCTGACAGCCTTTTGGATCTCCTGCTGATCCTTCCTCTGCTACATCTTTGAGTAGTAACACACACACGCACACACGCACACACACGCAGACTCGGATCCGCAGACTTATTTTTGCCCGACTGCCAGACGAGCTTATGTTTCTACAATCCATAAGTCGTGTAAATTGTTCTCATTTAATGAAAAGCTGATATGTCTTAATGATGACAGGATATATGGAATGAACGTGACATCAATCATTATGCATTATTTTGGCAGTTTTACCGTCATTGGTTCTGAGAAATATGGAAGAACATCATTTTAGTTGCTTTGTGGTACTTCCTCTTTTATCTTATTAGCTGATATGTCTCTCTCGTAGCCTTGCCCTATGGAGGACACTGACAGGCCAAGACACACTGCCACTTAGATGTGATGAGACTCGCGTCCTTGCAGAGCATGAGAGGAATTATTCATTAATAACAGTTCCTGGCATGTTCTTCTGTTATCCTCTTGATAGTCTTGGCAGGTAATTATAAGCTTTAACCCGGATCCCAGTGATCCTGCCTTAGCATCAATGCATAGCACATTGATGCATCTCACACAATGTGTGCGGTTGAGACAGGCATGACGGTGTCCAAAATAAATGAGGCTATTTTGAATAAACAGGCATAAACCTAGTGTAAATACATTAGAATTAAAAATGGCACATCAGGAAAATTGCAAGAACATTTCCTCTGCATTTATCAGTGCTCCATGCATTAAAGGATGATACAAGATGCCCTACTTGTGGTCCCCCCCCCGTAACATTATAGGTTAGTGCCGCATTACTGTGTCCTTACTCTAAAGGAGTGACGATATGAATTGACATTGAATTCGAGTTTAAATTCTTTATAAATGTCTGGATCTGAAGCATTCTCATCACTTCCCTGGGGAACAGATGGAAACCAGGCTCTCAAATCCTAATCTTACTAGAGCTGCAAGCTCCATCAGCTGTGGTCCTGGTGTCCGGAAAACAAAAAAAACCTCCATATGGTGCTACAGTGCCAAAGTATTTCTTACTAGTGTTACTTTCATTCAAAAAAAAAAGTATCGAGTACGTCAGAGTGAATCCAAGTGAGCTAATCTGATATGGCTGTGGATTTTTCTTGAATTTAATCTGGTACAGTAGGTGAAAAAGACTCCGTGCAACTGATGCCACATAATCTTGGCTGGATTTGTCTCCAGAGGTCAGGACACGCTGGGAAAGTCTGATTAATTTAACTAGGCTGCAATAAGAACTATCCTGCCTAAGGCATGTAACATGGAAGATGCATGTGTGTATGTATTTGCCTTTGTTTTTCCAGAAGCAGAAGTGTTATTGGGTTTGGTTTTGCATGTCTTGGCGGTTAATATTCACAATGCTCACACCATCTGGGATAAAACACGTCACGTTTTTGTGGCCACATTCAGTTGACGCAGTTAGTCGGCTGGATTCGTGGACGTCCAGAAGAAGGACGAAAGCCAGACACCTCGCTTTAGCACCCTAAGCATGCGCTGAGGTAAAAAGTCACATGAATGAATCCCGATCTGTCTGTTCAGCCGACCAGGTATCGGATCTAGGTCCACATCCGATCTCAAAAACATCAGATTTATGTGTTCACACAGCCCTAAAAAAAAACCTGATCTGTATTATATCAGGGTAAAAAATGTGACAGATTTGAGTCACTTTAGGCTGATAATGTGAGGATAGCCTATTTAACTTCCTTTCTTCGCAGCCCGATTTCTGTTTCATTTCCTCCCCCATCCAGTTCCTTTAAATGAATCGTGAGACCCTGAAAAGTCTTTTTCCTAACAACCGACTTGAGCTCACCATGATCGCATTACTGTCCTGGTGCGTTTAAGGGCACTAGGACACGACCATTTTCCATCTTAACTCCACCACCTGCTGGGCTCAGATGTCGCAGTGTTTTGTTAACGAAAATGTTTTGCTAGGAAATGCTCAACTTGTATGTAAGTTAGACACATTTGCAAATCCTAGTCAGGGGGGTCATGTGGTTTTGAGTGGTGTGTGTTTGTGTATGTGTGTGTGTTTGATAGAGTAAGCGACGGCTGAGGGAAGCAGTCAGTCTTGGCCCATCTGCAGTGTTTAATGCCTGGCTCGTCACAAGCAGCTTGTGTAAGCCAGTCATCAGACCAAGGATAACAGCTATATATAACCTACCTTGGAGAGCTGTAGCTGAAGGGGAACAGGACGCACAGATAAGACCCTATTAACTCAGGGGTGAAGGGGAAGGATGAAGAGTTCACGAGTTTAGTCAGTTGATGACAGGAATCCCCAAATCGTGAGGTACTTATGCGTGGTATCATACCAGAAACACTGTTTAGGGACATTCGGTATGCTAGATCATAATAAGTCTTTCTTACAGAGAAATCGATTCAGTTATTGATTCAGATTATTTTGTGTAGCAATTCACACTAACTCTTCGCAAATAGATTAAAAAAAAAAAAATTTAATTACTGTGCCATTTTTCATTTATATATAAAATGTTGCAGTTCCACTGTAATCCTGCAGATGGCGCACACTAAACCATTCACACATTGGCAGGCAAAAAATCTAAGAAAAAATAACATCAAATCAGGATATTTTATAAAATCGTGATACTATCATAATACATAGTATCGCAATACAAATTGAATCAGCACCTAAGTATCATGATAATATCGTATCAGGTGATCTTTGGTGATTCGTGATTTCCATCTCTAATATATAAACCTGCAGCACGATCCCAGTATTTCTAGTGATGTATATGTACAGTATATACACTGATCAGTCATAACATTAACACATTATACACCAGTAAACTGGTTACAAAATCATGGGCACCCAAGGGGACCAAAGGCCAGCACATCAGGTCTGATCCCACAGAAAAGCCAATCCTACAACACCCAAACGATCCACCGCTTACGTCCTGGTGCCAAGACACCACAGCACACCCCTAGATGTCTAGTGGGAGTCATGCCACGAGGGGCCAGAGCTGCCAAAAGTGAACCTACACTATACTGGACATAATATATATATATATATATATATTCAATTACTTGTCACATGTACCTTACAGGGTCAGCCAGGTTACCGTGGGCCTGAAGCAGATAGGGTTAAGGGCCTTGCTTGAGGACTCAACAATGACAATGGTGGTGTTGGGACTTGAACCCCCAACCTTCCGATCAGTAACCCACAGTCTTAACCGTTTGAGCCATAATGTTCTACCATTATATTATGGCAGATCTCTGGAGACAAAGACTCTACTGTTGTGTACATCACAATTTCTTCAAAATGTGCTCACACAAAAATATACACAATTACAATGCAATTATGCAAAAAAAAGTCACGTCCTCAAGCTTCACACGAGCATGGTTAACACGGCTTCGTATGAGTGTGGCATGTACGAGTGTGTCCACACACTGCGCTTCCTGCCAGATAGCACTCTATCCTACTCATAACTGCTAATTTTTGCAAGTCTGTTTCATGAGCAGAAAAAAAAACGAGGTTTTTGTTAGAATAGCAGAGCGACAATGTCCTACAGTAGTGTGTGCTAGCTAGTTAGTCAGTCCGTCACCTACCAGTAGGACCAAAAAAAACACATATATATTGAATCCACTCTACTTTTGTCAACTAAAATGCTTTCTCCCAGTTTTTCTGGTCTAATTCAGGAAAGTTTAGCCTCCTGATATCGTCCGGTGACCTCGCTGCTAGCCGGCTGCCCCTCAGCGTTCCCCTCCAGTGGCTTGACCTTGTATGGCCGTGTGCAGAAACAGAACTCATCGGTCATTGAGACTTTGCCACGCATGGCTGTATCGAAGGGGCAGTAAAGCAGTTGTGAGTGTGAGGGTGCTCGGGGAGGATCTTTTTTTCCCCCTTTTATCTTGATGCCCTTTGACTGGGATGGAAACAGAAGCCGCCGTCTCGTCTTCGCGGTTGAGGGTGTTCGGGTGTAAAAGTCGTGACAGATGTATGCGTTGAGTTTTTGCGTTTCAGATAAGTCAGGATTCCAAGGTCATCTCTGTTTTCATTGTAGAAACCTACAGCTACGCTACAAGGACAACATCAAGGACGCGGCGTTTATTAAAAAATGATATACGAGACTTTTTTTTTTTTTTTATGAGATCCAATTTCAAAGGTTGAGTCTATTCACCGAGGCGTGTAGGTTACGTTCATAATTGTATGATTTAAGGACCTGCGCTATGTGAATGGCAATGAGATCGGTGATCTGTAGCCAGGCATCCGGGTTGCCGCGGTGACCGCTCGTGTTGCGGCATCTCAGTTTATCAGTAACAGGAGAAATGGGACGGAATCCAGAGCAAACACATATAAGGTCATTGTTGGTATGTGAGTCACACCTTGTTGGCTTTCTCCGCTATAACCGGTGCCAGCTCTGTAGCAGCAAGTGCTGATGTGCTTTATAGGTTCGGCTTGGCCTTGCATGCTCGCGTGCTGCAGTCTATGCAGAAATATGTAAGTGTTGCTATGTGTGTTCTGGCCCCACCGAGCGACCTTAACCCTCCAGCATCAAGGAGGATTTTATTGATTGATATCAAGTATCTCTATAACATGGAGAGAAGGAAAGAGAGAGGGGGGAAAAAAAGAGGAAGGAAGGACCAAAAAAGGTCACATAAAAAAAGACGAAGATATGTGAGATGGCAAGCATATGTTGAGATTGATTAGCTGCGGTCGCTTGGCCGCTCCTGAGTGCTCGGGATGGGAGGAGGAGGAGGAGAAGAGCAAGATGACTCAGGGGCACGTGAGAAGGATGTGAGGAGAGTGCTAAAAAGAGCAGCAGCAGCAGGGTGGCTGTGTGTCTTCATGAAGCCTTTGGATACAGGATGAACACCTGCATTATGCGCGCTCGTACTGATTCATCCACAACTCTTAGCAACCTATACGTGTGCTAGGAGAGAAGGCTGATACCTCTCATTATTACTGTTGTTTACAGCCATAAATCTGCAAATGCTATAAAAACATAACGAAATATCATTAACCATGCGCGGCGCATCGCACGGGGGTCCGGATCAATCGGGGCGACCCTCACGCCTGGCACGATACGATAAGAGCTTACAATCCTGTTTAATCGCTATGATGTAAGACATTCTTCGGCAATACATTTATAACGCGTGTGATTCTGCGTCTCCGATTGCGCTTCCTAGTTTTTTGTTTTTTAAGCAGACTCGGGCTTTGATCCGCCTGACCAAAACCTGCATCAGCGAAACCGATAAACCGGAAACTGATCGGTCAGCTTTGTGAAACGGAGACGGGCGTACGGAGTGGACGAGCTCATCAGGAATGCATTCGAGAGGCTGTATAGAATATTCATGCCTTGACCTCTGCGTCAAACGAGACTAGGCAGGGACGACAGCATAAGCTTGAGGAAGGGATGCATAGCATGATCGTGGACATCAAGACAAGCTAGATCTTTTTTTTTTTTTGTCGCACCCCCTTGGGGTTTGAAGCACTTCCCTTCTCACAGTACTCACTCTCTCATGTGTGAACATGTACTCTCGTCATTGTGCACACACACACACACACACACGCGCGCAGTTTGTTTCTGCATTTCAATGTCCTACAGATCGTCTTATTGAAATGTCTAATTTTCGATTGGTTGCTGCTAATAATAAGGTTTTGCTGATGGAGGAGACGGGCTCATATGATCCTCCGTGCTCGTGATACCTACCGCATATCTGTTGCTCAAGGCAAAGTGATACAGCTGCCTGACCGCAGGCCTGCTTATTGATTCCCCAAGAAGGAAGTATATTATTAGATACGGTCTTTAGGGGAAATGTCTCTTTGATGTAAGCCTGTCAGGCTGTGACTTTAATCTTACTCTCTTTCTCTTTTTTCTTTTTCCCAGTATGGGGAAGAGGAGGTGTGCTCCGACCGCCTGGACACCGATTTCCCCGACTTCGACCTCTCTCAGCTGGACGCCAGCGACTTTGACTCAGTGAACTGCCTCAGCGAGCTGCACTGGTACAATGACCACTCAGGCAGCTCCCCCGCCTCCATACAGTACAGCGCAGGGGACGCCGAGCTCTTCGAGGTCAGACCCCACATTCTGTAATTCTCGGGCCAACGGTCTCCGGTTCTGATCTAATCTTAGCGCATTACGTAGCTATTCCCACCGGAAAGCCTTCCTTAAAAAGCTTAGTTGGGTTTTAATGGACGATCCGGACCGGGTTCAGCTTATGGCAGTTTGTCAAGAATGCGACTCTAGAGGTCAAAATAAAATAAAAAAACAACAACAACGCGTAGACGATGATTGATCATAGAGAGATGTTGTGTCTAATGCTAATTCACTCTTCGCATCATGTAATTCAGGACGGGGATTGATTTTTTTTTTAGGCACAGAGTACGGCGCTATTTTAGGTGCCAGGGAAGCTATTGATCGTCACGTCAAGTTCAATTAACCTTCAGGTGGGACCAAATTCGGAAAGATAGTTCCCGGAGCCGCGCGCGTTATGAGAGGCTAGTGACGTGGGACGAGGTTAGAGATTAAAAAACGTAGTAGATGTTCCCCACAAGTTCAAGCGAAAGATTTCCTTCTCGCGCTTATCAGGCCTGGGGGCACCTCAGCTCTTTGAATCGATCTTTACACAGTAATCAGATAGCTGCACTTTCCCCAGAGCAGGATGTGCAGATGGACCAGTCACTTGGAGGTTATCACCTGTCTCTCTCTCTCCTTCTCTCTCTCTCTCTCTCTCTCACCTCCTTTACAGACGGAAGAGGAGAACGCGGCGCTGCTCGCCGCCCTCACAGACAGCCTGGATGGCATTGTGGAGGACGGGGTGGGGGGGTTCTCCGTGTTCTCCTCACTGGGCGAAGACCCTGAGGAGGAAGAGGAGGAGGAGGAGGAGGAGGAAGAGGATGACGAGCTCCTTTTGGAAAGTGAGCCTGTCCAAGGCTCGCTGAGCCCAGAGACAGAAGACCCGTCTCTAGTAAGAACCCTTCCTTCCTGTTTAAGGTGGATTTGGATGGGCCTCTGACTACCCCACAGCATGGGTATGATAGGCAAAACAGGTCTGAATTTTTCTCATTTTGGGATTTTCAATTCTCTTTAGCAACCGCACTAATAAGAATCCTTTCCACAGGCGGGGAGTTGGAGCACGACACATGCTACACTTTTTTTTTTTAGGATTTCGATTCTTGCTCTGATTGTTTCTCTCCTCTGTCCCTTTGTCTTTGTCTTTCCTGACCTCTTTTGCTGCTTGTTCAGGCTAGTTCTGCAGTTTTCACACCTGTTCAGAGAGGCTCTACAGATCTCTGACGGGAAAAAAACAACAACGACACAAAAAAAGCATGATGTTTTCCTTTCTCCTGCTCCCTGCAGCCTATTACAGCCTGTCTGTTTGCTTAGAGTGCATTAAGAAAGCCGGTTTTTGGACACGTTTTATTTTATTCCATTGATGCTTTTGAATCAGTGCCATGCTACTATACACTCTGATGAACAACTTGAACACGACATTTCTTTTCAGTCCATTTAATGAATTATGGGTCACAGGCTGTATGTGTGTGTGTGTGTGTGTGTGCCTTAATGCAAAAAAATGCACACAAATCCAATTTCAAGGCTTATTGAAAAGGCTAAAAAGAGCACTTTTTTTAATGGTTACAAAGGTCTTATTGTCACCTCTGTGAAAGCAGCTAACTGAATGCCTGGTACCTTTGCTTTTATTTGGACTTGAATGAAATGGGGCTAAATTACAGAATGGAAACTTGAGCAATAAATGCTTATGGAAGAAGAGTCTTGGTTTTAAAATGATGTTCGGATCGATATCTTTATGGGTCTGAATGTTCCTTAAAAATTGTGGATTTTTTTTTTTTCCGTTGAAAGCATGCTGCGTATAACAACATAACCTTCCAACACGGTATGGTTTTATCTGAATTTCTGAGAAAAAAATCTAATGTTCTGGTGCTTGGAAAACACACTGGTAATGTTAAAGACTGTCAGAATACAGTACGTGTGCATTTTTTTTTTTTTTTTTTTAAAGATTTGACCCATTTCATCGGATTAAGATTAGGATTAAGAAGAACATGGAGACTTGAGAATATGGTTATTACGCAATATTTATACTTACACACAAGAAAAAAATGCACACTGTACATCATCGACAATCTACATATATATATATATATTTAAAGTCTCCGAGGCGGGGGATTATTTCTATCTATATCATAATGATCACCCACTGCACTCCCCTGACATTGTGCTCTAGACAGGTGTGTTTTCCGTCTGGTCAGACATATAGATAATGGAGGCTTCTTCCTCCTCCTCTTTCTTGCACCCCCTCAGACAGCTTTATATTTTATTATGTCTGGGCAGCTGGATAATCCCGTTAAAAAAGTTTTCGAGCGCCCCCTGGTGGCTAGTGCCGCCAGGGAGTCCGAGCCCCCTTTTTCGAGGCCCAGAAAACAAGGGCCGCATTGAGGACCTCCGGGCACTGTGGGGAGGGCGAGAGAGAGAGAGAGAGCGACGAGCACATGTTCTCATGGAGTAGATGGCTTTGGCATGAAGGTGGCACTTTGTGTAAGGCAATGGAAACACCCGGTGCCTCTTCACTTCCTTTAGCGGGCTCTGCCAAAGTAACACAGTGCCGCGAGAGACGGCGATCTGAGGGGTTATTTTCCCTGCTGGCTCCACCATCGCCGCACATCCCAGGTTACTCGCTCAGAAAGCTGGAGAAAAAGTCTTGCATATCCCTCTTCTCTCTTCTCTCTTCTCTCTTCTCTACCTCTTATTCTCTCATGTTTTTTTTCTTCCCCTTCGCTCTCCAACCAGGGCAGTAGGAAGAATTGGTGCCACAAGCAGCTATTCATTCTTATGCAGTGTTTTAGTGACTGTGTGTATATGTGTGTGTGTGTGTGTAGTAATTGGGAGGGGGGTGAGGATGGGCGGGGTGGGGAGGTATCCTCATACAGCAACGATGCCCAGTACAGCTTAAGCAGTTAGCTTTGCTGTTTCACATCATGCTGCCTGCAATTTGATTTGTCGAGTTTGTGATTCTTTGGCAGGAATCAAAGCAGCGAACAGTTCTTGTGTTGATGATGATGATGATGTGTTGCGTGGATTGACAGAGTGGCATGCCTGCTAATTAGTTGTCCCTCTCTTTCTCTCTCTCCTTCTCTCTCTCTCTCTTTCCTTTCCCTTCTTTCCTGACTACAGCTGAAAAAGCTCCTGCTGTCTCCCCCGAATGTGCCCGTGGGTCTGGACTCGAACAGATTAAACAGCGCGCTCAGTAAGACTCAGCAACTCAAGTCTACTCGTCCTCTCCTAAAGGTGAGTCTGTTTTCTGCAGTAAAGTGTAATAACTCACCCACATTAATCTGAAACCTTCCCGAGAACGGTAGCATCATCATACTTTATACAGTACGCTTTAAAGGCGACTTTAACGCCGGCGCTTGCCTAGCGTTTACCTGTGTGTGAAGAGAATGAAATAAACCGGTGCTGCTAAGAATTAGGGCGGCGCGGTGGTGTAGTGGTGAGCACTGTCGCCTTGCACCTGCAGGGTCCGGGTTCGATTCCCGCCGGTGCTTGGTGGGTTTCCTCCGGGTACTCCGGTTTCCTCCCACAGTCCAAAGATATGCAGGTTAGGCTAATTGGCGT
>JAQQZT010000002.1:22072505-22095589 GCA_030068275.1 Clarias platycephalus | reverse complement strand
GCCCTAAGCCTCCTGGGATAGGCTCCAGGTCCCCCGCGACCCTGAATACAGGATAAAGCGGTATAGAAGATGAGTGAGTGAGTGCTAAGAATTAGTAAGCTACGTCGCGCTGCGTGTCTGTGCTTTGATGTGCCGTCGCTCTGCCAAGGCGAGTGCAGAATGAGCGCTGACTGCGACCATCTGTCATAGGAAAACCATGGCTACCGGAGGGGTAAAGGGCAGCCCTGCTTCGGACTAAGAGCTTATTTAAAGCCTGATTCACTATTGAGATTCTCCTCGCATGTTTCCAACTAATCACAGAGTGTGAGTTCGACGAAGAATCGTCTAAGCAAATTAATTGTGTTTTTATTTTGGAATCGTATTCATTATGTGCTTTGAGAGAAACCTCCATTATCACGCTTTGCTCAAGAAAAAAAGTAAGCAAGAGCTTCTTTTCTAATTCGGTAATTTGCAACAGGATTCATTGGTGTAACGATAATGAGAAATCCATTGCAGAAGATGGAAGGCGGAGATGGAGACTCGGAGTTCCGCAATGCAATGCAGACAGGGACTGTGCTAGTGTCGGTTTGTCAAGTGAAGAAACGGCACGCACGGTGCACTCGATGGTGGTTTTATCACGAGCTGGACAGACTGCAGTGCTGCCGTCTCTCTGGCTTTGAGTAGAGATGAATGACAGGCCGCATATTGATTATAAATATCGACGTGCGAGTCATTCATGGAGGTTTTTTCCCCTTAAGTTCTAATAAATTTCCATTTGTGTCCTCACAGAGGGACAGAACATGCACGGTGGAGAGGAAGCCGCGGGCGTTCAGGCCTGTCGGTCATCTCTGCACTGAGCTGCAACGCCACCTCACCCAGGAGGCCAACACCGAGGACACACCTACTGCTGAAACCGAGGAGGAGGAAGATGAGGACGATGAGGACAGTGACTCGGAGGATGAAGAGGCGGAGGATGAAGAGGAGGAGGAGTCTTCATCCAGCAGCGAGGTGGAGAGCGCCGTGTGTGCCGAGCCACCCGAGCCTCAGTTCCCCTCGGAGAAAGAGCGCCACTCCGTGGTGGAGCTGATCCGCTACATGCACACGTACTGCGTACCATCGCGCAAGCAGGCCACCTGGGACCGCAAGGAGCGCGAGAACCTGGCGCGCAAGACCAAGCCTGAAAACCTCGCAGTCTCTCGTAATGCCACCCCCAGCTGTCCTAAACCTGCCCCACAACCCACCCACCTCGCCAGTAGAGGAACTAAACCCAAGATACCCTTTGTTCGGCGCCGAGAAACTAAAGCGCACTCCCTGCTTAAGGAGCTGCTCGAGGCTGTCGCTTCCTATGACGTGAGCAAGCCTTACAGGCTGCACAGCCCCCCGTATAGCCACAGCCGGACCACGGTAGCCTGGCCCAAAGCTGAGCACAAAGACACAAGCGTCGTCGAAGGATCTCAGGTGGCTGCCAAGCGGCCAAAATGCCCCGAAGTAGACGAGGGCTCGTTTTCGGTGCGCCGCTCCCGCCGCTTAGCCTCCTTCCCGAGCCGGTTCGCGAAAAGACAACGTTCGACTGGACACTCCAGCGAGGACGAGAACCCGGTGCACCACCCTGACATGGATTCCCCCGCTGAAGACAACACTGAGAAAGCAGACGCACAGAAAAGCCCCGAAACCCCGAACCTCTGCTGTAGTGACGGTAAGAGACGAACAGAAGTTCAGAAACTTTGACGACCAGCCATCATCCTGATAGCTCGTGTATGAGTGTGTATGTTCTGTTTCTCTGATTGCAGGGAAGCGTGCCTGCCTCTGCCTGCCGCTGACTCCCAAATCCGCAGGGTGTGTATTCCCCAAATCTCCGACTTTGCTGTAGAACTGGAGCCGCTCCAGGCTTTCGAATGAGTCTGGACGCCTCCCAAGTGATGTCTGGGAGACGCGTAGTGATGCCGCACCTTTAATATCCGCACCTCCTTGCTAGACTTGCAGCCAGACTGTTTTGCTAATTATAGATTATAGCTGTACTGCTAAGTGACACACTAAATTGTATATTAATTTTGTCTATTACCATTGATTTTATGAGTTCAGACTGTTCTGAAGTCATAAAGTTAACAACGCTTCACTCTCTCTTTTTGTCTTGATCAGAGATCCAAGCAGGCCCTTCGAGCAGACTCTGTGCGTGGAACTGTGCGGCACTGCAGGTAATTTCACGCTCTCGAACCATCGTGTTCAAGTTCAAACTCGTGCCATGGGAAGCCTTGCACTCGCCGGATTAGCCGTGTGATCAGGAAGGTAGACGACTGAATGAGTAATGAAGCAGAGTGTTGACTTACATCAGAGCCACTGGGTCAGACTGACTGACATTTACATACTGTAGCTCATAGCGTGGTGTTGGTTTACGCCCGCGAGTCAGGATCATCCCAAACCATCATGGAACGGTCACGAAGTTATTAGCTCTAATGATTTATAAACATTGAGTTTTATTGTAGGCGGCACGGTGGTGTAGTGGTAAGCACTGTCGCCCTGCACCTCCAGGGTCCGGGTTTGATTCCTGTCTCTGTGTGCATGGAGTTTGCATGTTCTCCCCGTGCCTGGTGGGTTTCCTCCGGGTATTCTGGTTTCCTCCCACAGTCCAAAGACATGCAGATTAGGCTAATTGGTGTTCCCAAATTGCCCGTAGTTTGTGAGTGAGTGTATGTGTTGTGTGTCCATGATGGATTGGCACCCTGTCCACGATGTACCCCGCCTCATGCCCTAAGCCTCCTGGGATAGGCTCCAGATCCCCGCGACCCTGAATACAGGATAAAGCGGTATAGACGATGAGTGAGTTTTCCCCCCTTTTTTTTTTTCAGGACTCACCCCGCCCACAACGCCGCCCCACAAACCCGTCGAGGAGGAGCTCTTTAAGCCAGAGGGCAAGGCCGACCTCCCCGGCAAGGGCTTGTGCGCGGTTCGGACGAACCTGCGGAAGCTTCCGGAGCAAACCGAGCTGTACGCGCAGCTGCGCAGCATGGGTCCGACGGGTGAAATCCAGAGCAAGGGCGCCTATAGAGACCACGACTACTGCATGCTAAACTTGGGGGAGAGCCAAAAACGCATCGCCGCCATCCTCCCGGGACCCGACTCCTACACTAAAGCCGAGGAGAGAGAGGAGGACAAGATGGACGAGAGGGACAGTCATGGGGAGACGGAGGCCCAACAGTCCGATTTGTCCCCGGACCTCTCCCCCCGCCAACCTGCGGAGACAGGACAGCCCTCGCCTGCCTGCTCACCCACTCCTGAGGCGGATGCTGAGTGCCCAGACTCATGCCAGCCACCGTCACCCTGCCATCAGATCAACCTCAGGTAGTTCTTCATCCGCAGCGTGCCTGCTTTTTTAAAGTTTTGTCTCATTCTAAATGTCTCTCTTTAACCGTCCTCTTTTTGTTTGGCTATAGCTGTGAGAGCCACTGTGACAAGCAGAGCAATAACACTACACATGGACAAGAGGAGGAAGGGGTAAGTAGTGATCGAGGCGGCATAATCTACATTAAACGATTTATGATAGCATATAACATTGTAACCTTTTCCGGGCTGCAGGACAAGTGCCAAGTATTGTACATTCACAATCTGCCGAGCGGCGTCACGCAGGCTGTCCTGCGCAAGCGCTTCAAGGCCTTCGGCGACCCAGAGGACTTGCGGGTGCTCATCAAAAAAGAGTACGCTTAAATCCGTTCTTACTTGGTTTATCAGCTACGGTACTGTCTATGCAGGACAATATATGACCCTGACCTGTTTGTGTGTGTTTTTAGGGAGCGCTGTGGAGTCATCACTTTCCGGCAGAATCAGAACGAGCTGAGTCAGAAGCACAGGCGCCATGACTCTGCGGGTCAGTACGCAGGAAACGGCAGTCGGAGGTTCAGCAGGAAGCGATACATAGATTTGGGTAAGATGGATGAAGATGTGGGAGTCAGTCTTGGTGTGCAATGAGCTCTAGAGATAAGCAGTTAATGGAATAACAGATACAGATTAAGTCTTCATATCTGTATACAAGTTAAAGGAACAAATAATGGTTCTGTTACACAATAAGAATAAAAATAATGCACAATATACTATATTACAATGTGTTTTACTATGTAAATAAGCAAGTATTACGTATGACTTAATTAAGTGCTTTGATCTTGCAGTCTCCTTTGATCTTTTACGGAGTTGAGCTCTTCAATATTTGTTGTTTTAAAATGTAAAAGTTGCCTAGTATACTTCCTAATTAAAAAGTGTGGGGTTCTCAGGATAGTCGAATTATTGTGCTGCATCAAGCAAAGAAACCAACTAAGGAGATTGACTGGAATTGCGTTAACACATTACTAAAACCTGGAAGGATCAGTTGATGCTGATCCATCAAATTCATGATCACTTAAACGCTTGGTGAAGTTGCATCGACAGTAGAAATCAGAGCCATGTTTAATAGTGAAAATAATAGCAACAAGACCTTACAGGACTGGGACGACCATCGAGCTGTGGCACCATAAGAAAACCACGGGTCATGAGACTTATCAAGGCTTTAGTTTGGTAGGCAGCATAAAGATTGGACTTTTGATCAATGGGGACAGATCATACAGTTTAATCCAGAGTCCAGATTGACTCTGTGACCCTATTAGGCGATGCACCAATCATGCATAGCGCCCACTGTACCTGTACAAGGCTCTGGAGGCATTATTATGTTCTGGGGTTGCTTCAGTTGGCCAGGTCTAGACTCAGCAATAAAATGAAGTCAGCTGATGACCTGAATGTACTGAATGACCAAGTTATCATTTATAATTATTCAACTATATCTGTCCGGTCACTTTGATTAGATCTTGAATGATCAGTTTGACGTCACAAAAACGTGTTACAAAGTTACAAAGTAACCCGTAAGAGTACCTTGATTACTTTTTTGATGTAACGAGTAATCTAACGCGTTAGGTCCGCCATTTAAGTACTCAGTTATTTAGTTATTTTAAAAAAATGTAATCCGTTATTCAGACAATTTATGCAATCCGTGAGCCAGTCTTTCCGATAGTGTGTGTGTGAAAGTCATCCCACAAGCCCCGCCCCCGATACCCCCCTCTGTTATTTTTGTTGTTAGAAGTTAACAGATTATGGGCCAAACTTCGCTGAGTGATGATGGTAGAATAATTATAAAGTTCTTGACTAAAATAACATGCATGAGGAATCACAAAGGTTTTTTCAAAAAGTTTTTTCATTTTCTTCAATGGAAAAGTACTCGAACTAGTAACTTTTATCAGAAGGTAACGCTGTAATGTAACTGATTACTTTTTAATGACAGTCATTTTGTAATGTAATTAGTTACAACACTGTTTTACAACACTCCATTTTGTAATTGTGCTTTGTGTTTATCCGTTCAGATGAGGCAGGACCAGGTCCAGTGAAGAGCAAGTACGACGCTCTGGACTTTGACACTTTGCTTAAGGAGGCCCAGAGGAGTCTACACCGTTGATACGCCTTACTGACAGCTCAGCGATCCTCGCTCCTGAGCCACCTCCCGACCTCAGCCCGGACTCCACACCTCATGTTTACATTTTTGAACGTTGAATTCGGGAAAAAAAAAAATGTTTTAAAAAAAAAAGAAACTAGACCTCGGACCTTCTTATTGAGGCTGGAGCGCTGCTGAGGCACGAGGACGAAAGCAGAGAAATGAAACAACAAAAGACGCAAAAGAAGTGAGAAAGACGTCGAACACTAGCGGTCTCCTCCGAGCGGCCCTGGCTTTCTGTAGCAATCCCTTGCTCTCTCCGTTTGGTCGTCGTGACGTCTGTGCGTGTGTCGCTTTTCTCGCTTCGTTTTTTTTTTTTTTGTAACCTTTTGTCACTTTTTCGGTGGAACTGCAGCTTTCACCGTTTTTTGTCGTACAAGTATGTAAATGATATTTGCTTTATATTAGCAAAACCTTGTGGATGTTCAACTGTGTGTTACAATGACAAAAAAGTGTGTTTTTTGGGTGGGTCGTTGGGTGGGGGGGGGGGTCAACAACAACAACAACAACAAAAAAACTCCTTACAACGTAGAGTTTACAAATCGAAATGGAACGGGAAAAAAAAAAAATCTGTCTTTTTTTTGTCATTTTAGTGCTTCCTTATTTCATCTATGCACTCAAACGAGGTAGCGCTTGTGGGGGTTTCTTGCCTCTCCCCTCCGTCTATGGCTGGGTTCTTGCTGCTGGCTGCCACATATAACAAGCAATGGAGCCCGAAGACCTGACCAACTTTACTGTACTACTACTACTACTATTATTACTACTACTACTACTACTGCACCGTTCACATTTACCCGTCGTATCCACAATGCTCTCAGCGTGTCAGGTACTACTGTAGGTATGCAATCGATGCACTTAGATACAAAGTGTCCTGTTTAGAATAAAGAGAAAAAAAAGCATTACGTTAGTAAAGTCTGCTAAAAAAAAAAGGCAAAAAAAAAAAAAAAACGAGAATATGAATGTTGATCAGTATCTGCTAGTAAAACATCCCATCAGCTCAATAGCCATCGGAATATGATGAGTGTCTACGGGTAGAGAGGAGGGCCGTGGAAATTCGGGAGGAAGTCCTTTCCAAAGCTCGATCTCCCGAAGAGATACCAGTGCGGTATCTCCGTTGTTTACATCTCCCTCTCTCACATGCTTTCTCTATACTCAGTTTTTTTCTACTCTTTCCTATCGAATAGGGGAAGGTCTTCGGGTTTTTCTAGCTCTTGCCTCGTACTTTAAACTCTTAACCGTTTTTTCTCTCCGTCTGTGTTTGGAGTGTAACAGTGTATCCCGCCTGTATCCGACTGTGCCGTCCGTCTCTGTGTTTTTCTCCAGGTTCTGGGATAAGCTCGACCCTCAGTTTCACGAAGCTGGGAGGCACTCACGTGTTTGTTGGGTTTTTTTTTATTTTTAATATGAGTCCTTATCCTGGAGATCCTGTCTAGTGGAGCCATGTGCTTTTAAATGTGTGGGTGTGTGGGTCTTTCTTATGCATGATCCCTGCCTCACCTGTTTGAACCACTCACCTCCTCAGTACCACACCAGGAAACCGAATGTTTACATCAACCCGAATCCTCCTTTCGACTTCAATCGAGCGCACACTAAGTACAACACGCCTTATTCAGCGTTAAGGCTAACTCTATCAGGATGTGCCTTTTCGGCCAACCCTAGATAATCGTTCGTACACACTTTTTTGTAATACCCACATCATTTAAAATTCAGAATTAAGTTACAGAGAAGAAAAATAAAAAGCAAAACAAGAATGAGTGTTTGTTCTTAGTATGTATACTACTGAAGGAGGATAATGTGCTGTTTACATGACTATATATAGATCTATATATACATAGGTATATAATCTGTACATAGCCCTGTGTCTAATGTAAACATGACTCGTATACGGTTGTGTATTGTACAGCGACGTGTTCACGTGTGTTTCAAAAGAAAAAAGAAGAAAAAACAACAACAAAAAAAAACAGGTGTCAGGGTGTCTACTCGGGTGAAGTCGTGTTAATGGCGCGGTTTGAGCAATACAGGGGAGCACGAAGAGGGACGCGGCTTCAAAACGTCAAACTCCGTTGTACAAAGTATCCCTTTAGAAGAAGACGAACTATTTTCTGTTCTTTCTTGCTTTTTTTAATTATAGTACTGATTTAAAAAAAAAAAAAAAACAGATTTAAGATGCAATACGTGTTACTCCTGAGTGAAGGGATTTATTCAGAACATGATTTCTTCGAGATGAGATCCTGTCCCGTACGCAGACTTGAGAACTGGACTAACAGCTTCTCATTCATAATCTGCCAGACTTTGAGTGTAGTGTGTATAATATCACCACCTAATCTCTCACACACTGTGGTGAACTGGTACGCGAGTATGGCGCGAGTGTATGTCTTAGGACTATCGGACGGAGGGGATTATTGGTCTGGACAGTCTAACGGGTCACGCGAAGGACAGTCCCGTCAAGAGAGCCTTAAACCAATAAGAGGGAAAACAGCTATTAAGTTTTTATTAATAATCTCTATCGTCCTTTAAAAGTCCAATCTGTTTTCTTAAGTGAACTTTTTTCAATACAGCCATACAAAAAGATATATAGAGTACATATTTATGAATCTATATGTATTTGTGTTGGTGTAGATAAATATATATAATATATATATATATATATATATATATACATAGAAAATATAATTTCTTATAGAATTTTGACCATTTATTCAGCTTTTGAAAGCACTTCAATACGTTTCAGCATACCGTGTGAATCTAGAATGTATAACCGGAGGTAATCCAAATGAAAGGGAAAGAAAAGAAAGGGAAAAAAAACTCCCAAAGGGAACCCTCTTTAAATGCAATACATCTCCATTTTAGCAATCACTATTTGACCAAAAAGTATACTTAATGTGTGTATAGGTAAAAGTGCAGTACCACATTGAAACGTCTGAGTGAATGGCAGGACTTTGGCGCTTGTGTGTATGAGAGCAAGTGTGTGAGTGCATCTGTGTTTTCATTGCTACAGTAAGAAATTAAAGGAAAGAAAGGAAAATCATCTTTCGTAACCGTTTTTGTAACCACGTCATTTTCTTCAATCTGAAAATTTCACAATATTGGAAAACATTTGTTCACTGATTGTTTTATCAGAAATTAAACAAAATTTATATACTTTACATAACGACCATAAATGTAAAAATTCAGTCCTGTTTTTTTTATTTTTAATGTATTTGTTCGGCTCCTGAGCGAACGGAGCTTCTGATGTCTTTGTGGATTCATGAAGCCAGTGATGGTTGTAGATTTGCTGCTTCAGTATCGTGTGTGTTTGGTGGAACTGAAATCAGCATCAAAGGGCATACATTGATTTCCTTGTTGTTTCATTTCTCTTGATTTCTTTGATCTTTTTTTTTTTTTTTCGTTTGTCTTTACATCTAATGACTATCAAACTCACTATGATTTGACTTTTTTAATGTAGTTTTGTTTTTGGTATATGGTAAATACTTCTAGTAAGATTTTATATTTTTACATATATTGGTTTTGATTTTTTTTGTTTCGTTTGTTTTTTGAGGTTTGTTTGTTTTTTATTTATATGCCACTTAGCTTGAATGTCTTTTAAATGTGTTTTTTTTTTCCTTCTTTGTATTGTGTGATTTCATATGTCTTGAGAATGGAGACAAATGCATTTCAGTATTTTTGAATTGTTGAAATCTAGTTTCCCAGATTATCTATATGGTGGAAATGATCTGATGCTATAAATTATATTTTAATTCATGTAAATAGTTGGGAGGGGAAAAAAAGATGACGGCTTCCTTTTAAACGGAATACATTTCTCTTCTGAGATTGTTTACATTATTAAACTGTAGAAACTGATCCTCGTATACTATTAAAAAAAACAACAACAGAAAAACATACATATATTCATTGATTTGGCTCCAGACAATAAAAACGTCCTAATGAACACTGACAATGTGTGTTGTCTATTAATGCATGTGGTGAAGTGTTTTATCAGTATTTTTGTTATGCACTACTGTACCTATTTGCAAGAAAATAAGCTTGACATGGATTAATGGAGTTGAAGAGGAGGGGACTGAATCCTCAGCAGTCTGTTCCCAAATCCTAGAATTTATCCCTGTTGTGTCAGAGGTACACACTGTGTGCAAGCAGTACTGTAGATGCACGGCTGGCTACTTAAGATTCTGCAAAGTCTCTGAAGGAAAAGAAGAGCCTTAGCGTTAATGCAGTATCCTGATGATGATGATGATGATGATGATGATGGTGGCAGTTTATCGCGTCATTACCTTGTGTGAGCATAATCTGTGTGCATGTGCGTGAATGTGAATGCACGCAAACATCTTGACAGCACAGGGATTAGAACACAAATGCATCCCTTCCTGCAGCTTCAGGACATCACACATTTGCATCACACAACGCTGACGTACTCTAACCATGCCTCTGGGATGACGTCAGTACCATAGCTAAAACCTCCGTCATTGGCTAGCTCTGAATCTGCCAATCAGTTCCCTCGCCTCCCTTCTCAATTACGCCATCCCCTGCGGGCATCATCCTGCCGTGTGTTAGATCATTATGCACGCTCCCTGTGGGACAGTTAGCACGCACAAGAGCTCAGCAGAGAGTGCGGCATCCTCCAGGCACTGGGAAGCATGGCTCAGTCACAACACGTAAAAACATTATAATTATCGTCGCCGTGTTTATTTTTAGCACTGCCGGGTTTTATTTCCTGACTGTACATAAATCTGTTGAAGACCAGGGTAGAATGCACAAAATTCCAACAGTGCTCAATTAATGTGCATTGGCTGATATACACACACATGTACTGTATTATTGCATTGTATTGTAAATGTATGATTATTATTATGATTATGACTATTCATGACGTCCTAAAATGTCCAACATCTTAAGCTATAGTTTTACACACATTAAGCGCAGGCATAGCTTGTAAGAGTATACTGTAGGTGAGGAAGGGTTTGGAGTCGTAGAAATATTTGGTGACATTTCCAAATGGTTCAAAGTGTAATTGTGCTATAATAATGTTCATAAAAGGTCACTGAACGTCATTATTACAATTCCTCGACATTTACCCACCCCGACGTCAAATGGGCTCATCCCTTAGTTTGTGTAAAGCTGCTATAATGAGAAAAAGAGCATTGACCAGGCAATTGATTTTCCTGATCACAGAATGATTTTATTTAGTAGATCTGAACAGTTCGACAGCAAAACGAGATCGATTTTTACTCATTTTGGCAAATTATTATTCTCTGGCACATCTGAAACAAAATATTTTAATTTGAAAATACCCTTATTGTAGAAGCTTTTCATCGTTCACATTTTAGGCAAACCAAGATATGCAGAAGATGCATTTCAGAGCAAAAGCTGACATGCATTGACAAACCATTTACATTTGCAAAACTACTTGCTGTGAAAAACAGCGGCTGCTGAGAATGAACTACAGTAATTGTGTTCAATGGATTTTTCCTGTTACAGCCATTTCAGTCACCCCAGCATTAATGGACTACAGGTATGCTTTTTTAATGACTATGATATGAAATAGAACATTATGCAATTTGAATGAAGTAAAAGCACTGTACTGTGCAAAAGTCTTAAGCGCCCTTTATTAATTCATATTGTGCTTCCAAAGGAAGGGATTTCTTGTATTTTTTAAGTAGTCTCAACGAATACTTCTCCAGGCCTCCTGAAGGATTTTTTTTCTCTCATTTTGGCTCTCATTTTCTGTCCAGTTCCTTTACCTGAGCAGTTTCAGAAGAAACAGTGCACAGTGACCTATAAATCATTCAAGCATTTAAAAAAAAAAACATCTAACTTAAGGTATGAACCAGTGAGAGTTGTTGACAGGTGCAGATGATGACAAATGATCAGGCCGGTGATTAATATACTGATGACGCTGAATGCTGAGTGGTTGGAACAGATGAGAGGGGAAATGAGGGCTGCTGCTGAGGTTGTTACGTAAACAACCAATTTTTTTATTGTATCCTTAGGTAATTTGCAGGCTATAGCAGTAAAACATTTGATACTATTTCTTTGATTTAATCTAGATAACTTTATTTAATTTAATATAAGAAAATGAGGGGTGGCTCAAGACTTTTCCACAACACTGTACTTAATAAAGCCAAAAGGAATACTGTAATAGAAGCACTGTGGTAAAGTTAGTTTGTAGTGTAAACTTCTATGTAACTATCAAATCAATATATCTTTTATTAAATTTATATTATTTGATTTATTAGGCTAATATATCTTGTAATTTTTCCTCTTGCAATAACTTTGCTGCATTTAGTAGCCATGATTTACTTACAGTAATATTTTCAAATGAAAATTAAGCAGAGAAAGCAATTACAACACTATTTAGGAGCAATTTGTATACAAGAGACATGAGACGTGCTGTATGTGGGCAGCAGTTGTTGTCTCTTTGTCTGGTTCTGTCCGTGTGTCCTGTTATATCCTTAGTCAGATGAACGACAGATGGATATGAACTCTGGTGATGGATGAATGGATGTTAAACGGTGCATACTAGTACTTAGATAGGGTTGTTTTTAAGTACCAAAGTGAAACAAAAACTGGTGGAGTAAGGGGCTGACGATGAAGTTTTTGTATTGTTTATGATGTTTCTCATGATCTTCAACAATCTTTGTAATTAAACAGGTTTTGTACAAAACACCCTCCTTTCTGTGATCTGATTTGCTACCCCTACCTTGTTTGATTCACTACAAAATCACAATCAAAGCATAAATTAGCTTTTTTTTTTTTACATTTAAACTAAAAACAACACATAATCGAATCTAATTTGCACAGTTCAGTGATCACAAATATAATTGCAGACTGATCCAGTTATTCACCCAATGTAACCCAAACTACTTTGACAAAATATTTCAGCATTTGAGCCTTTTAACACCTATGTGGTTTATAGAAATCTTCCACAAAATATTAAAAGAATCAGATTACAATCTTTGATGTTTTGTTTAAAAATAAAAATAGCTGCAAACATGGAGTTCTCTGATTTTGCTATCCAGCTGTCCACCTCTGGCTACTGTATATCACTGACATTATGTAGTATGTATGTTTTGATGCTTCTAATATTCTAAACTTTTCATTGTGAAACCTAACTGAAAATAAATATGTAATATATAGACGTGTATATGGAATCTGGTGAAGTGGTGAAGACTCAGCTGAGGACACATGTCTTGGACTGGGATGCCTGGGCTGCACTTGCTGGAAGAGATGGGAGAAAAGATCAGAAGATCACTGTGACAGAATCAGCAAATAGACCAAATTTCCATCTATGAAAAGATTCCCTCAGTTCTTTGAGTCTGGTAATTTTGTAGCAATAGATCCACAGGGTGCAGAAGAATTACATCGCTATTACCACTACAGTAGATACCCTAAAGATGACTTAGATTAAATTATTTCGACAGCTTAATTATTAAACCTGCTAAAGACTGCTCCAGTCTCTCTCTCTCTTTTTTTAAATATTTTTTTTATATAAAGCTCTCACCCTGTTTGGCAGCAGCTGCTGCAGCTTCAGCCTCTTCCTTAGCCTTCTTTGCTTCCTCAATCTTTGCCAGTTTGGCCTCATATATTTCTTTAAGAGCATTCCACTCCTTCCTGTTGTTCAGTAGCCTGTCCAGCATGGGCGTGATCTGCACGTGGAAGCGAGAGAACTCCTGCAGGGGACATGGAAGTGTGTCTAACGCAGTACTACAGCACTTGGTCAAATGAATCTCAAACTAAGATATCAGTGATGTGTGATTAAAACTGATTATAATATGAATGTTCGCTGCACTAAAAAAAAAAAAAAAAGATTTCGATGTAAGTATTAAGAACATTTATAGGACATTTATAGGACACTATGATTATTATTCATTTTATTTAACACAACTTTTTAGAAGGATGTCAGTATTTAAAAAAAAAATCTAAATAATAATAAAAAAAAAATATTGCTAATATCGTTCCATTTTCCCATCATCACCAACCCATTGCATCCAGATCACCAGTTAAAAGAAAAGCTACTTTCCATAAGAAATCAAACCAAATTTATGATTAACTGCTTTACAAACTAATTATAGCTTGTGTTTAAGATATTTATGTATTTAATATTTATCTATGGATAATCTTTCCCTGTGCAAATTATTATTATTATTATAAATTTATTATTATTATTATTATTATTATTCTTTTTTTTATTATTATTTTTTTTTAAAGCAAGACTCTGATTGGGGTTCTAATTTAAAAAGTGGACAAACTTGTATAGGAACACGTCTAGGAAGATATCATCTTATTGTTAGAAGGTCATTGTTATAGATTTGATATTATTGTATAATGAAAACATGTTGAAATCATTATCTGTAATTCCACTCATGCTATACAGTAGATGCAGTCGTTTAAAAGAAGTCTGAAGTTTTCCTTAAATGGTGGATAACACCCACGCACTCTGCAAAGGGCTTTGATACTGAGGCCCATAAGGCACAAAGGAGAGAAAAGAATACGAAAGAGGCATAACAGGAGGTGGGAGGAAAGAAAGAAAGAAAAAAAAACCCCAGAAGAAAACGAACTCTTTTTTGCAGAGGCCGGTGAGAGCATATTCCAGTCAATGTAAGTAGAGTCACTGCTAGATGACTACGCTCTGTTTTATAAAGATTCATTGTAAAATAATTAATAACGAACAAAAACAAATACAAAACTGTTTCAATCCTCCAGGCGAGGTTAATTGTTGTGGTTAGCCCATTGCTAACTATTAACTGTTAGCCCAGTTTAGCACACAATTTTGTTAATTATTAAATCTCAGTCAGTCTCAACCAAATTTTGTATAATTAAGTCATTTATAGATAATGATGATTACTGAATAACACAAAAAGAATGATTGCAAAACCTTTAGCCAGTTTCTGTTAGCAAGTTTGTGTGAGGTTAAGAAGTTTTTTTCTTCTCATTAATGTTTTTTTTTTTCTTCTCATTTTTTTCTTCTCATTTTTTCTTCTCATTAATTACGTTAGTCTTCTCAACGTAGAGCATAAAGGCAGGACTTAAATTGTCTGTTTTTTTATGTACAGTTTACAAAACCCAGAAGAATATGAGTGACCCAGGACTTTTTTAAATTTCTTTATTTATTTTGGAATGGCATTGATCTTTTCTTCTAACAGTATTTAATTATTGTGAATACACCATTAAGAAATAGCATTTAAAAAAATAATAAAGTGGCTGACTTAAACTTGGGAGTGATTAGGAGCAAACCTTCTGTATAAATACAATATATAAATAAATGATATCTTTACGTTTCATACATTGGAGGACCCTAAACCAGTCTCCAAAAGGTTTTGTCTGTATGTCTCTCCAATATACACTCCCTTTTTCGCTAATCGGATGAAGGTTAAGTTAAAAATTTACTTATCCCACTTCGGCGCTGTTATTTCAGATGTGAAAATATTAAATAATCTCAGTTAAACATTCAGTTTAGCTTTTCTGATTATATCTATTGGTGTGGGTGTTTGCTTCATTGAGCAATTTTATGGTAGATTATTAAATCCGTCACATAACTGTTTATAACATTGTATTTACTCAACATTTGAATTTTACTTATGGTGCAAATTAAACTTCAGGCAGATATCTAAGTACTGCAAAAGTTTCATTAAATTCTGTTTCAGCCAGTTTTGCGTGATGCTATGACATAATCTGGCTGGACAGACATACATATATACAGACACACAGACAGACAGACAGACAGACAGACAGACCGGTCTCCAGTCCTCTAATGTATGAAACGTGGCGATATAATTGAAAGAGCAAGTTCTAACTAATGTACAGAGAAATTTTTTTTATTTTATTTAGATAGATGCAGCTCAGTCTCCCGCTGCACACACTATAATTATTAAACCTACTTACTACATAAATTCTTCAATAAAATGTAACTTACTTTGTCACTTAATTATAGTGTTGTCTATACAGGAGCAAATCTAGAAATATCGATGAGTATAGGGGTAGCGCATCAAAATTGAAAGCCTCACCTTATACACAAAGGAGCAGACGAAATCGATGAAACCGCACTGCAGTTTGGGTAGTTCATCTGCTTTGTTTCTGTCCATCATGGGCTAGACAGAACGTAACATTCAGATATAGTGAAATAAAGCAATTTTGAATCATTTGAATTGTTGCACTTAGAGCAAATCCAAAGCCAATTGAAAGAACGGGAGATAAAAGGCTCTGGGGAAAGAGTGGTGTAAATTAGACATGTTTGGGAATATTGTAGCTGACTGGGCCACTATGACTGTTCTTTATGACTCACTGCACCACATAATAAGCAGTGCAGCACAATGTGTCCTATTGGCAATCTCTATCTTTCTTTTTCTCCTCTCTGTTTTGCCACCATGGCCTTCTCCTCCTCATCCTCTCCCTCCTCTCTGTGTCTCATTATTCTGATGAATGTCTCACAATAGGTTGTTGCTCGAGCACAGTCCTTTCCAGGTCACCCTGCTCCCAGAACTCTGCAGCCACAGACAGTGCCACCTGCAGGATCACACATGCACAAAAAAAACCATACGAGTTTAAACATACTGTACATGGATGTGCTCTTAAATATGCATGAAGAATACTTCACAAACTCCTTAAAGCATTACGGTAATAAATGTTGTAAGAGACGGCCCTTAGAATGACTTCTAGGCTTTACATGCTGAACATTAGGCATTAAGTTGTTTGATACTTTTTTGATGATGATGCTAAATGGGGTGATTACTAAGCACTGTAAGTTTCGTGTTTGTGTGTGTGTGTGTGCACTGCTTCATTCATGAATTTGTCCTGCTCTATGCAAACAAGTGTACATAAATTGCACTTTAGTGGAATATCTGCTGAGGCAGGAGATGGAGATAGATTTCCTGATTGTAATCTTTTATGCAGCAATAAAACTAGATTAGCATTCAATGGATATTTTATTAGATTTGATATCAGTCTGTCTGTGCAATGATGCTTCTGAAGAAACATTTAAATTGATATGTGAAATAACTGCAAGGTAGCATCTCATTTAAAGGAGCTCTCATTTGCTTCTACACTCACTGGATGAAGAAGAATTACATCATTTTTAAGTTTTTTGGATGTCTTGGAAGTGCACAGACTGCAAACTGGGAAAAAAAAAAACACTCTGCACATAGCTTTTTTAAAAAATCCCACACCTGCCTAACCCCAAGGGAATCCTGCCCTATTTCTCCAGCCCCCAAAGGAATTCTATCCGATCCTGTCAGCTAATAAGCAAATTCTCTCCAAGCTTCTCAGTTTGTTAAGGAATTCTGACCAATTCTGCTTTCTCCTCAAGGAATTCTGATAATTCCAACCAGTTTCTGGATGAATTCTGCAAGTTTCCTAAGGAATCCTGACCCATCATATCAGCTCCCGAAGGAATTTCAATCAACTCTGAAAGCTCCCGAAGGAAATCTGACTAATTGAGGCAGTTCCTAAAGAGATCCTGACCAATCCTGGAATTCTTATTCTACCAGTTCCAAAAAAGCTATGACCAATCCTGCTAGTGTCCATAAAATGTCTATTCAATCTTGGTTGTTGCATTCTGCTTTCACTACAAGGAATTCCCAACAATCCTACTAATCAATCAATGTACTGTATTTAGACCAATCACATAATCTCCCAAAGGAATTCCCAACAATCCTACCAATCATTCGATGAATTTAGACCAATAACACTATCTCCCAAAGGAATTCTAGCCAATCCTTTCATCTCCCAAAGAAGCTCTGATTAATTTTGCTTTCTCCCCCATGTCCAATCATGTCTGCTATAATAGAAAGTCTGATCATTATGGTTGTACCTGTTTCAAATAATAATAATACAAAAAATTTAAGCCACACTAACAGAGATGACCAACTGTGTCTTTTTTTTGTCTCTTCATGAAACAAACACCCGCTTCCATGTCTTTTTTTTCTTTTCGTTCAGCCCAAGAGATAAACACCTGAAACTGGTGCATTTAATCAGCTCAACAGGACACAAGTCACTTGATCATAAAAAACCTACTCTGTTGGTGATCACACAACAGAACATAATGCTCAGTCATATTTCCCCCCCATTTGTTTTTCCACAGCTTAGTTACCTACTTTAGTCTGTCATACATAATCATCAGCAAGGCTGCAGATTTGCAACTTATCACATTACCATATGAAAAGCACCCAAATCTCATTACAGTATATTGCCTGACAGCACAGATATATTTGTGCAGCCATAGCTTTTTTTTTTTTTTCATGCAGGAGCTGTTGAATCATTCGCCTGGTGAGCAAAACTGCATTATGCAGAAGTAATACCATACCTTGCTCTGGATCTCCCAGGGCTTGGCAATAGCAGACAAATCACAGGCAGTCATCATCATCGCCCTGCAATGGAAATATCATCAACATCATGCTGCGACTCGGTGATTGAACTCACACGGACCCATATCATAGTCAGAAATAGAGAAAGCGATAACTATTTCTCATTCTGTGAGTTAAGTATTACTGCTGCAGGGTTATATAGTAGCAGCACTACTAGACATCACAGGGCTTCTTACATCACAATTTCTTTCCTGGTCGTCTCGAGCATCATGTACTTGGTCCAGTCGTTCCAGTTCTCATAGGTTTTGGATTGATCTACAATTTTCTGAAACATGGTCCTTTTCCTGCAAGCAGTACGACAATTAACTGAACGTCAGTCACAGTGACACACTACTGACAGATTAGGAATGTTCAAACAGTTTCCATGGTGATTCACTTCACCAACAAGTCAGTATTCGCCTACCATAATACTGTATGTAATATGCTTACTTGAAATATAAAGCCAAGTCTGTGGCAATAATAGCCACATCCATCAAATGGATGACGATATCATGCTGCCTTCGATTAAGATTCTGGTAGATATTCAAAGCCTGAAAGAAAGAAAAATCATATACATACCATGAAAAGAGGAACGTGCATTCTTTTTCATTCAGATTCTAGAGGTCGGTTTTTTTTTTTTTCTTTTATTTGCTTTGCGTAAACAGAAAAGATGTAATTCCATTTAAATATTATGAGATGCTTTGATAAATTCGGAAAGCACATCAAGACGTAGGCTCACTTCATCTCTCAGCAGGGTTTTACCAAACTCCAGATGGTGCCTCTCGAGAATGGAAGAACCGTGCAGCTTTGCCAGTGGGTTCCCAGATCTAAAAAAAAATAATCATTGGTGATCTAAAACATGCTAAATGAATGCCACACAAATAAGAAGTAACAGATATGAGATTGTTGTTGTCAGCAGGAGTAATTGTAACATCTCTGCAGTCTATGTCAGTAATTATGGTATGCAGATCATACTTCATTTGGTAGAGGTTGTTTGTCCCGCGGTGATCGATATCGTGGCATAAGCCGGCTGTGACCATGGCCATAGCCTCCAAGTCTGTGTAGTAGCGCTTTAGGTTACCAGTCTGAAAGAAACATTTAGAGAAATAAGTCTCAATTGAAAACACAAAACTCAAGCACATGTTACTTGATCTGTAATCAAATTTTGTTTCATATTTATAATTATGCTTAAAAAAGCTTGTAACAGTTACTCACTCACTCATCGTCTATACCGCTTTATCCTGTATTCAGGGTCGTGGGGAGCCTGGAGCCTCTCGCAGGAGGTTTAGGGCACGAGGCGGGGTACATCGCAGGTCACACACACATACACACACTCATTCGCACACTTTAGGCAATTTGGGAACGCCAATTAGAATAATCTGCAGGTCTTTGCGAGGAAACCAGAGTACCCGGAGGAAACCCACCAAGCACGGGAAGAACATGCAAACTCTGTTCACACAGTTATGGGAATCGAGCTTGGCCGGCAATCAAACCCGGACCCTGAAGGTGCAAGGCGACAATTCCTCAAATATAAATCTAAGTTTCAAATGTTCATTTGTGTTTCATAATTTCAGAGTCGAGGCCAAAAAGAAAAAATTTCTTATTGGAAAAATAATTCTCAGTATTAATCAGGACCTGGACTTATAATAAAGGATTAGAAGACATCCCTGCAGAGCTCTATGAGGAGGCTTAATGTTTGCACTGGACTCCAGAGAGCTCATTACATTCGGTGACACCTGGGAGCAGTGCTAATTAAGGCCTGGACTCTCAGCGGCACCAAAATTTCATCCTGCTTGTCATATGACTCAATGTCTGTGTTTACTGATGAGGCAGCATGAAGCAGTTTCATGCCTGGATGCCTCATTATCTTGTTTCTAGATCTCCATTTCAAGGAATACATACTGGAGGAGGGCCCTATACTGTACCACTTCATATTGCAAGCATACTTAAAAATAGGTGACATGTTTTGAGGGAATGTCAAATACACAGGCCGGGAAGTCATTTGTTTGTTTCTAAGGTAGATACGTAGGATCTATTCATAGATTCCTTTTCTAAGTCTATTATTTGCATAGAATATGTCTAGTGCTTGTTGCTGAACTTTACCATGAGAAGTGTGAACATCGTCTGGCCCACGTTGAAGCCGTGTCTCCAGTTGTGGTAGGTAATCCTTCTATAGCCTTTACTGACTGAGTACACGAATCTCACCAGCACCTGGAAGCATAAGCATATCACTTAGCTTCTTAGCCATTAGGTGTGTATTGGAAAATATTAGCTTTTTTATAGCACAATATTTTTGATATTCCTAATTTGCTGCAACAGAAAAGTGTTCAAATGATCAAAAGGCTCCCAAAGAGAGCAAAGCCAAATAACCATATTTGTTGGAAAGTGGGAGTGGACAGGATGGCATTGGCCTCTTTCTTGTCAATCAGTGCACCACTAGCCAGTTGTGGGCATCTAGGGCAAAGGTGGAGAGTAACTAAGTACATTTTACATTTCTGTACTTTACTTGAGTAGTTTTATTAAAAGGTACTTTTTACTTTTTACTCCATTACATTCTACGGCAAATATCTGTCCTTTCTACTTCTACTTCCTCCAGTTCATCATTTCTACATTTCTATAATAAACGTATGTGGCTTTTGGTATGCACATTCTGATCCATATGTTTTTATTGATAGCAAGACAGGTTCAAAATGGCATAAAGACACTGTGCAGCTACAGAATGTAGTTTTACAGCAGAAGCGGAAATCAATTAATACAATGTTACTGAAAAAAGCATTGTGTATATGGTCTATTATACTGAAATAGCTGTAAAAGAACCATACTTTGCTCCTTATAAAACCCTTTTCAGTTTTCTCATTCTTAATGATGAAAAAAACAGACCTTCTAACAGTGATTGTTTCTGATCCCTAGAAATTAGGTTTTTAAAACATTTCAAGAGAACTCTCCAACCTGACCATGTTCTCACAACAATTTATTTTTCTGTTATAGACAATATAATAGCCAATTATAAAGCTTTATATTTCTCAACCATTACTGAGAATATACAGTCTAGGTCAGTCAGGACAGACACCAACTCAAAAAGAAGCACAAAAACACACTAGTGGCTGTATCCTCAAGTCTAATGTAGAGTCTAAGATGAGGATTGAGGATAATGTTATATAATGCAACAGCATGCAGTGAAGTAGAAAGTACAGATATTTGCTGTAGAATGTAATGGAGTAAAAGTAAAAAGTATCCTTTTTTTAGAGTGGAAGTGGAGGTAATCGTCACCTGATGACTATTATGTTCAATTGTGGTTTTTGCAATCCTTGTGTGAAAAGCAGAGGTTATTGCAAAGACAGACAGACACAGAGAGAGACTTAAATGCTACTGTGAGCTAATACAAGCTGAGTACTTTTGATGTGTAGCTTTAAGGGTGAGTACTTCTACTCAAGGAGGTGTGTAAATGAAAGGATTCTAATTTTACTTGAGAAAATATTTTATTCCCACACACCTGCTAAAACTTTCCTACCAGTCTGGACGTGTGAGAACTAACAAGTTCTACGTCCCAAGACATGAAGCTACTCACTGCATCTATTCACACTACTGATAAAACACTTGGAGGAGAGCACTAACAGCCCCAATCTGAAAAAAAAAAAAGAGCTAATACATTGACTAGCAAAGACATTGTTTGCTCCACTGAAAGCAGTTGTGCTTTCTCGAACCCTCAGATTGTAATAATATAAGTTTACCTTACTGTTAGCTCTTACTCACCTCACGAGGTATATGGAACTTGTCCACCACTCCCAGCTCATAGTACATTGAAATACCACATTTAACCAGGTCCAGCTCAGAAAACTCAAAGTCACAGAAATGAAACTCATAGATCTCAGATTTTTCTGGGTCTATTAGAGTGCCTGCCTACAGGACAGCGCAAATAAAATACAATGCATAAAATGTAACGCTGATGAATCATATTTAAATATTGCCTTTGATTTGTGTCACTTTTTTGTTACCAGAATTTCTTCCAGTTCATCTTCCTCACATTCATCTGGTTCTTTTCCATATACGTCCCGTGTATTCTAGCAAAAAAAAAAAAAAAAAAAAGACACAATAATAATAATAATAATAATAATAATAATAATAATAATAATAAAAAAAATAATATTTTAACAATATCACAGGGAAGATAATCGTCTCTTTGCAGGTTACTATAGGTTCTACAGTATATTATTATAATTTTATTGTTTAACATTTTAATGGTTGTTTAAATAATCTAGGTTATGTATTAACTGAAGCTGTTATGATTAAGAAACTCACCAAGATGTTCTGGATTTCATCCTTTCTGCACTTGACATGGTAAAGCACCATATCCTGAAAGATGTCTTTGCGATTCTCTAGCTTGTTCATCTTATCATAAGTGTCTGTGTTGAGCACTGACCAGCCCAGGAACTGAGTTAAGGACTGATATAGAACAGAACAAGAACTGGAACTTGTTAAAATAAACTGGACTGGAATTCAAGCAGTTTATTTCCATAGAAATAAAGATCAGTCAATGAGAACACACTGACTCAAAAAAAAAAAAAAAAAAAAAAACAGGCATAATTTGTCTTCAGTCTCTGGATAAATAGTTCATAAATCAATAATACTGAGACTGCTGCGTAAAAATACAACAGTGACTCAGACTAAATCCTCAAATACCTCCATTAGCGTTTCGTCCATCTCATCGAACGGCTTTCCATCTTTCCTGTTATAGAATGTCGCCACGCCAACTATTTCCTCTTTCTTGTTCACGATGGGTAGAGACAAGACATTCTTTACAGTCCAGCCCGAGTCATCCAAAGGCTCTTTCTTAAAATAACAACAGTAACAGAGTTTAGGTTCAGTTTACATTTCATTTAGTGTAGTTCATCCAGTGGGGAAAAAAAAGAAGAAAAAAACAGGAGAAATAATAAATTCACTGAGCATACTTGGAAGTTGAAAAAGTCATCCTGGGCAGCGTTCATGATGTTACAGATCTGGAGGAAAGACAGAAACCATCAAGATCCCAAGATTCACCAGTATTATAAAGGTTCAACACATTAGTTGTGTACAGTAAATTGATAATGTCTGTATGCTTCTATGCTCTATGCATAGGCGGAGGACTATTACCAGACCATTTTCAGCCACATAGGTGGGCAGTCCACTGACCAGGGCCCAGTGATCAGCAGGGGGATTCCTACATGATAGAGCAAATACAGTTGCGCACTTAGCATTCACGTCATCAAATATGTGTATCTGACTTATAT
>JAQQZT010000002.1:22048732-22062118 GCA_030068275.1 Clarias platycephalus | reverse complement strand
GCTGGAAAATAAACTACAAAGACAAGGAACTCAATGGACTTCGTGTCGTGAGTAAAAATTCTGAAAACAAAGCTACGTGTCAAAACAAGTGCAATAATACGACCGCAACCACAGTTAGCGTTGCTTTATTATGAAAAATACCGGCTTATTTGTTAGAGATTAAATTTCTGCAATCAACAGAGAGCCAGAGTTAGAAACATCAAGTCTCAGTTTCTCATCATTGTCTTAGATTATAGTGTGGCTCAGTTGTAAAGTTGGACAAAAGAGTTTGCCAAGTAAATAAATACCACCTCTTTACAACTGGTGAGCAGAAGAGCATCTCAGAATGTACTACATGGCAAACATTGATCCAGATGCGCAAATAGGCACAGGCTCCTTAACACCAAACAAGCCCAACAATGGTTTTCCAATTTTCATATGCCTTTTTTTTTTTTTTTTTTTTTTTTTTGACGTGAACATTACTTGAAGCTTTTGACCTGTCTCTACAGGATTTTATATATTGTGTAGCTTTCACATGATTACCTGATTTTTGGCGTATTTGCTACACAATTTTTAATATTACACAAACGCATGCATAACCTAAGTATGTTTGAGCTTGAGGTCACGAACTGATTGCCGGACATTCTCCTTCAGGATCTTCTGGTAGAGCATGGTTTCATTAGTTATGGCAAGTTGTCTAGGTCCTGAAGCTGCAAAGCAGCCCCAGACCTTCACACTAGCACGTTTAACAGTTGGTATGATGTTCTTTTTATGACATATGTAATGGGATGCACACCTACCAAAAAGTTAAACTTTTGTCTCTAAGCAGGTTTGGACAGCAGCCATTCTCTTGAAGGGGCTCTAAAATCCTGTTCCCATTTTTGCCAAGTCATCTTGCATCATTTTTTTTCAGATAAAGTTTACTACCATTTAGCAAATATTGACTTTCCCTGCCTGCCCTGATGAAACTCTTGGTCTTGATACAATTTTTGCTCTGCAATTCACACATCCCATTTCGCACAAGTTCAAATGCACCGTAGCTCCATTTGTCGTTCTAATTTTGAACATTTACATGTCACTGCTTGTTAAAACCTGTTTTATTTTTTTCCTTAAAGGGAAAGCTCTGGGTCATTCATTACGCAATGTCAGGTGCTGAGGGGGACCAGGTTGCAATAGAAGCTGAATCTGACACTGAACTTCTGACTCCATTCATCCTAGAGGAATGTGAGAGAAAGAACAAGTCCCTGAAGGAAGTGCTGGGTCAAAAACTGAAAAAGCAATGTGTCTGCAGCCCAGCTCGAGCAAAAGCCTTGCTCCTCGACTCCGTCCCCATTTTGAAATGGCTGCCAAAATATCAAATCAAAGACTGGATCCTGGGTGACGTGATGTCCGGCCTTATTGTGGGCATCCTGCTGGTTCCCCAATCCATCGCGTACTCGCTGCTGGCAGGCCAGGACCCCATCTATGGGCTCTACACATCATTCTTCTCCAGCATTATCTACACTCTGCTCGGAACATCCAGGCATATTTCGGTGGGCATCTTTGGGGTGCTGTGCTTGTTGGTGGGCCAGGTGGTGGACAGGGAGCTGGCGTTGGCTGGTTATCTCACCGATCAGCCAGGAAACCTCACCAGCCTGGGAAATGACACAGTTCCGCACTGCGACCGCAGCTGCTATGCCATCATCATAGGGGCAACTTTGACCTTCACGGCAGGAGTGTATCAGGTAGGTGTATGCTTTGACCGGGTTACTTAAAAAATACCAAAGAAAGACTTGCCAAATTAATTTCTGTATGAATAAAAGAAATGAGTAGACTCGAAGTAAGACCTACTTTCAATAGTGAAAAAAAAGAGTATAATGGTAAGTCATTCTGTGTAAGAGAACATGATGTTTTATGTAATGGCTGCATTCTACGCTATGATGGCACTGATTAAGTCAACTACACTGAGGAAACCTCTTTGAGATTACAGGGTGGTTGTTATCTTTGGAACGAGTCCAACAGCTTTTTTGGAAAACTGAAAAATCCAGAATCTTATCTCATCGTCAGCCCGTGTCCTGTCATGTCATGTCCCTTTAACAAGATGTCCAGTGCTGAAGAATGGGTGACTGGAGCTAACGTTCAATGTACAGTAACATGAACGTATAAATGTATACAATAACATACAATAAAACATATACCCCACAGTAAACGAAAAGAGGTATAAAAATACAATACCGAGGTAATACAGGTAATACTATACATCCTAAATCCAATACTTGCAATCCTAAAAACCTTACACATCAAAGTCACATTCTTGACACGGTAAACATTTTAACTACATGAGTAGCATTATTATGTAATTTGTATAAATTATGTCTGTTTTATTAAAATGGCTGAGTGGGAGCGGAGTTGAGAATGAAATGAAATGGCCATCGGACAGATCTGTTCAAGAGTCTTAATGGACATCAGCTGTCATTGGTGTGTGAGCGCTGTGTGAAGCCGGTGAGGGGGGATGAGAAGGATCCTGTAGGGACGGGTGATGTTTATGGGTTTAATTTATGGTCGTGCAGCTGCAAGTCACTATGGAGTATTCAACTATGTAAACACTTGTAATGGAAAGTCTGGTCAGCAAACTATAAAACCTTTTGTTGGTAGGTTAGCAGGAGTGTCTGCATACAGGAACCAGTGGACAAATCATAAATGTATTAGATGGTTCACCAAGCAGAAGAAAGCTCCATGACTCAGAAAGCCAATTAGCAAAGATGTAACACAGCAACGTGTGCTTTTTCAAAGCAGTAACTGAGCTCTACCGTATGTCAGGGGTGACGTTATGCAGCCGGAGTCTTTTATCTTCTGACGAAATCTTTGTTGAGGAATGATAATCTTGTTTGGCTATGTGGCCAAAAGGCAGAAAAATGTTTGTTTTTGTCTAAAACCTGCCCTTTGAGCTGTGCATTTGTACCATTGCACATAGACTTGACTAGCTTGATTCTAGTCGTACATTGCAGCAACAGTTTTTGTTACACACTGTACCAGAGCTGTGTGATTGTGATCAATTATGCAATTAAGTCTTTTGTTGGTCGGATCAATTCAATGAATCAATCTGTGGCTTATCAATCTTTGGTGATTATTTCTTCCTCTTCCTCTCTGGTTGTTAAACAAAGTAAGTAAAGTCCTTCCCAGGCTATGAGGGCCCATAGGGCAGCGCTAAACTCTGGCTTAAGCCACAATAATGCGGGTACAGGGCCTAGGGTATCACACAACATGCCAATTATACTGTTGTGCAAGAATGTTGCCAGGCAGCTAGGCCGACCACCAAACAGAGCGCTCTAACCACTAGGCCATGGAGCCACAACAGGTTGTGAAGTAAAGACAGAAACAGCCTACTGGGCCTGCTTTCTTCTCTAGGTTCTGTTTGATTTCTTTACCTGATAATGTTTAAGAAATCATGAATTGTGTAACATTTTGAAATCCAAGAAAAGTTTCGAGTTGAATATTCCTCACATAATAAACATGCAATTATTCTTCTATATCGGTCATCATATTAATTTGGTATAAAAACCTGCAATCTCATAACGAACAAACTGTATTTGACCTAAAGAAAGATTCCTAACCCTGCGCATTTCATTCTGTTCCAGGTGTTAATGGGTCTCCTCCAGGTCGGCTTTGTCTCCGTCTTCCTTTCCGACTCTCTCCTAAGTGGTTTTGCCACTGGTGCCTCTCTCACCATCCTCACCTCACAGCTGAAGTACCTGCTGGGATTGAAACTGCCTCGTGCCCAAGGTTGGGGCACATTGATTAAAACCTGGATCAAGCTCTTTGAGAACATGGGCAAAACCAACATGTGTGACCTCATCACCAGCCTCCTCTGTCTTCTAGTTTTAGTGCCTACCAAAGAGCTGAACGACCGCTTTAAATCCAAACTCAAGGCGCCCATTCCTTTTGAGCTGTTTGTGGTCATCATTGCCACACTGGCTTCCCATTTCGGTAATTTCCAGGAGAGGTATGGATCCGAGGTATCCGGTGTCATTCCAACAGGCTTCATGCCCCCTCAGCTGCCAGCCTGGGATCTCATACCCAACATAGCGCTCGATGCCTTCTCGATAGCCATTGTTGGCTTCGCCATCACCGTGTCTCTGTCCGAGATGTTTGCTCAGAAGCACGGCTATGTGGTCAATCCCAACCAAGAGATGTATGCCATCGGGTTCTGCAATATCATTCCGTCATTTTTCCGCTGCTTCACCACTAGTGCCGCCCTGACCAAGACCCTGGTGAAGGAGTCGACTGGCTGCCACACTCAGCTCTCAAGCCTGGTTACTGCTCTCGTGCTACTGCTGGTGCTACTCGTCATCGCGCCTCTCTTCTACTCACTACAGAAGTAAGTGTATAGTGTAATGCAGTGCAACTCCAGTCCAGGAGAGGAGAAAATAAATGCGTTAAAAGCAAGAGAGTCGGGTGTAATAAGCAAACTTCGAAGTGCAGGGCGTCCTTGATCTGCGGAAATCCAAATGTATCAGTACACCAAGGTTAATGGGGTCACAGTATAGGAGGCGGGGTGGTTTGAAGCACAAGGCTTTTCCTGTTTGCTTGCCCGTGCTCCCAGTCATGTAGCTTTCTATAGCTGCAAATGTTTACTTTTTAATTATTATTCCCATCTTCACTCCTAAGGAATACAAACTTCCCAGTCACCATGGTAATTGCCTCAGCAAGTACAGGCTGAACCAGAGAGTTTGCGGTTCAAGAGATGGACACGTAAAGGTTTTTTTTAGACGCAAATGTTCGTAGTATCGGCACCAGTTTCTTGTCCTCCTATTCGGCAGGTTTTGCACTTAATGATGTTTTGATTCACCACCTACTAGCATTTAGCGTCATCACTTTACTGGGATGGTAAATTGCTCCCTTACACTAGACCTTAAAGATTTGAAAGAGTTTTCCATTTTCCTCTTGCTGCTGTTTTTACCCCCCGTAGCCTCACCTGGACCAAGATGAAAAGCTAGCTCTTGTGCGAGTTCCGGTTTCACATCATTCACCATCTCCTCTCTTTTGTTTTCAGATGTGTGCTAGCCGTCATCATTGTAGTGAACCTGCGTGGTGCCTTACGGAAGTTCTGGGATGTTCCACAAATGTGGCATGTGAACCGTATCGACGCTGCTATCTGGCTGGTAACCATGGCGACGTCAGCGCTGATAAACACAGAGCTGGGCCTGCTGGTAGGCGTGCTGGTGTCTGCGTTCTGCGTGCTGGGCCGTACACAATGTGCCCGGGCACTCGAGATGGGCCGAGCAGAACATCGTGACCTCTTCAAAGACCTGGATTCCTATAAAAACCTTCACAGGCAACCCGGGGTGGCCGTGTTTCGCTACGAAGCTCCTATATATTACGCCAACCAGAGTCTGTTTAAGCAATCTCTGTATCGCAGCGTAGGTCTGGACCCGCAGAAAGAGAGAGCCAGGCGCAAGAAGCAGGAAAAGCAACCCAGGAAAGAATTCTCTGAAGTGTCCACAGTTACTTTTCATACAGTGATCCTCGACTGTAGCGCCGTGTTATTTCTGGATACAGCTGGAGTTCGCGCTCTGAAGGATGTGCGCAAGGATTACAAGGAGTTTGCCGTGCGTTTGTTGTTGGCCCAGTGCAGCACGTCGGTGATGGATTCACTGCGTAGAGGTGGCTATTACGACCCCAAGAGCACAGAAATCATTTTTCACACGCTCACAGATGCCATCCATCACGCCCAAAGCGGTCAGACACAGAACGGCGACTGCGAGACTCGTTGCTGATGAAATGCTGCAAGTTTACTACGCTGTCTAGCCATCCTTATGTGCCTTACTGGAATCTGTTAAACTGATTGCTTTTGTATTGTCTTAATCTATATTGGGTAACGGAAGGAATTTATCTGGATCTCTGTTTGTATTCAGCACTTGTTTCTTATATGTGTTAAAAAAATCTATTTTGAATATTTTCTGAAAAACCATTGCCATTACAAACACAGTAAAGTGTCATTACTGTTACACAGTTCGTTACTGATTGTTATTGCCCTTATATTGTTGGGTTTTCTCAAGAACAATACAAGTGCGAAAACCTTCGACCAAACCTTGTGTCGGCAGAGGTCCTACAATTTGCTGGTCAAAGAAAATAAATAAATTTTATGGTGTCAAAAGGAAGATCTTTTTATATGCAAAGCTATGGCTTACATGTTTTAGATGAGTCTTACCAAATAGTATGAATCTATAAAGATGATTGAAAGAATTTAACCATGTGTAAATCAGTTAAGGAGCCTGCTGCACTCGTTTTTTTTTTTTCTTCTTCTTTTTTTTTTTTTTTTGAGCAAGCTTTTCATTTCTGCTAGATTGGAACTATTTAATTTATCAGAATGTATTTATAATAATTACCAAATACCTGCCTTTATATTAAGTGTTAACATGCCTACCAGCATACACACACACAGACTATAGTGATTGCTCTGTCTTATGGAGGAAAAAAAGAAAATGTTTACTGAGCCTCTCCCTCTGTGGGAGATTATTCCTTGTTCTTTTGATTGTTACATACAGGGTAAGTGCTGCATAACTGCTATGCACAATCAGGATGTCAGAAAGTCAGAAGCTTTATGTATTCTTTATATTTGTTCCATAGAAATATGTTATTTATCAGTGATGCCGAGATACTTTGTAATTAATTGTGCTGTTTTTGGTTAGATTTATAGAGGGGTCGGTTATTATTTAATTCTTTAATTAATTCTAATATTTAACACTATAGGAAGTATTGTTTAATGTCTTTTTTTCCCCCCAACATGATTGTTCACATGGCAAAATGTTGTCTTTAAACATACTTTCACTTGTTACAACCTTTATTTTACGCAGAATAAACCATATTTAAAGGTTCCCTGTTTCTTAAATTCCTTGCATTTGAAAAGGAAAAGATTAGTAAGTTAAAAATTGAAAATATATAATTACAGATGATATCCCACTCACTCACTCTTACTCATCGCTTTTCCTGTATATAGTGTCGCAGGCGTCTGGAGCCTATTTCATGAGACTCGGGGCACAAGGCGGAGTACACCATGGACGTGGTGCCGATCCATCAGAGATATTACACTATACAATAAAATAAAACCACTCTGCACACAGTATGTTGTCCTGAGATGTCTGGATCATAAAGTGAGATTTGCCTCCCAAGCTCATTCCATCTCCCTGTGTTTCTCCTCCTAGAGAACAGATGCTTGTGCTAAATAAAGAAACAACAATAGAGTGAAACCTTGGATTGCAAGTAACTTGGTCTGTGAGTGCTTTGTAAGAGGAGTAAAATATTACTATATTATAATACATTTTTATTTGATAAATGAGTGAGGGCCTGACATTCGAGCAGTACGCATGCACTTTGTCTGCTGTGAGTGTCACATGATCACAGCTGAGCCAATGGTTCCCTTTCTCGTGCTGTGGAATTGTGGGTAATCGTAATTATGCTTACAATCTGAGGTTTTAACTGTACCTTACAGTTTACAATGTCATTTTGTACATCCTATAAATCCTGTATAATTTATGTATTCTATTTTAATTATATTTTCTTAAATTAAAATTTTGTAAGTTTACAGCCTAAATTTTAAAATATTTAAATTTTTACTTTTACTTTTTACTATCTTTAGTTGAATCATACTTTCTAGTGCAATTTTTCTTTTTCACCGTAGCGAAATCTTTCCATTTTAGGTCACGGACAGTTGGACAAGCATTTCACTCCACATCACACTGTGTATGGTTGTGTATGATAAATAGAATTTGTATTTATATATATATATATATGCTAAACTGAAATGATCAAATGTGGAATTGACTATTTACATACATAAAATCACAGGAATGATGGAGTAAGACTTTTTTTTAAAAAAACATTTATAAAGAGTACATTAAAGGTATTAATATTTTTTATGTAACTGAATAAGATTACAAACATCCCATATTTTATCCAAACAATATGTTCAAGTATAATATGGCAAAATATTATTTTGCTTATTAATTAATTGATTA
Organism: Clarias platycephalus; assembly: GCA_030068275.1. Classification (NCBI taxonomy): domain Eukaryota; kingdom Metazoa; phylum Chordata; class Actinopteri; order Siluriformes; family Clariidae; genus Clarias; species Clarias platycephalus. Next base: position 22,054,142 of record JAQQZT010000002.1, on the reverse strand, counting down.
ATCAATTGATAAAGCAAATATTTTATAATAAATTATAATTCCCAACTATGTAATCTTCCCCATGCTACATCCTGGATAATATGCCACAGCTACTGTATATATTATACTGTAATGCCTGTAGGTGCACTACTCTAATCTCACCACTAGAGTGCAGCATTGTCATAGTTACGTTCTAGCATTGAACTGAGTTGGAGCTAATGATATTTGTGGTCAAATGTCTGTGTAAGAACTGTCAAAACGTCCTGCAGTTTTATGATCTTGTTGACAGCTCATTCCTTTGGAAATCCTGAAGGGAAAAAGTGTCTGTCATGTTGACATTTTCCTGCAGCTTAGCCGTTCCCTTGGCTGGGCTTCGTAATGCCATTAAACTGTCAGACTAGATTGTCTCCTGTCAAGGAAAAAACTAATGCATTCTGCCTCAATTGCATGGCTGAGACACTGGATGTGTCCAAAGAGTTCACTGTCTCGATGACGTTGGTAGGAGTCTGAGGATGGTGGCTGCCTCTTCTCTCATTCGACTTTCGAGCCGTACATTAGGTGTGCAATTAATTAATTCAGTTTTTTAATCAAGGTACTGGGATTATGCAGATGAATGTCTCTTATCACTTTGTTCTTTAAACAGAGATTAAACTACAGAATGTATTACCCCTTTTTCCTTTATCATACTCTAATTTCTACAGAATTCTTTTGTGAAAAAGCCTCCAAACCAATTGACTTGCAGTGGTTGAGATACATGATATTATATTTGCGTTACTCTCAGATAATGTGCAATGCGCCTAGATTAAAAATAAAATAAAAAAAAAACTCTTTCAATATAAAACTGTAAAATCATTTCCAGTCTATCAGTGCAGATTTATTTCACATACACATAATATAATTATTTATATTAATAGGATTATTATTAAAATATGCGCAGTAATATCCTGATGATTTATTGAAACCACAGTTTTTTTTTAAATTATTATTATTATTCCTGAACTTTCCACCAACAGCCCATATTACGCTCAATTTGACATTGTTTACAGGGCTACTTGACATTGAGCTATTGAGGTTTAGATTAAACCCATTCAGTTCAAGTGCACAGTCAAGGAGCCTAATAAGTAGAATAATTCAATAAACTATATAAAAAGTTTGATAATGATGAATCGTGATTTATTGTAAAAACATGCTGGGTGCTTGGGCAGCAGGTAAGAGTACAACGTTAACCCTTTACAGTATATTACACACATTGGAATAATTGCAAAATCCAAATTTTAAGACTCTGAACCGTATATATGGTTCCTCTCCCATCTAGGGTGATAATTTTTCCAAAAAAGCATATTTCCCTATTTTTATTTTTTTAACATTGTACTGTATATTAAAAGCAAAGACACTGAAATATGGAGTTATGTAGCCAACAAAAACATGTTAAATAGTCACCTTTTGCTTTGATTACAGCTTTGCGCACAACTTTCTGAGTTACAGTAGTCACGTGGAATGGTTTTCCAAGAATTTTTAATGTTGAAGAAGTTCCCAGAGGTGTTGAGTACTTGGTACTTGTTGGCTGCCTTTCCATCACTTTCCGGTCAAACACATCCCAAACCTTTCAATTGGATTTAGTTTGGGTTTGGAATGTCGAGTCATGTAATGGTTTCTTTGCCTCAATTCTAATAAACTTATCCTCTGCAGCAGTGAAAGCTCTTGGTCTTCTTTCCCTGGGACGGGCCTCATAATGTTTGATGGTTTTGGTGACTTGAGTTGTTGTTGTTTTTGTTAAATGACTGAGTGTTATTTCTTAAAGTAATGATAGGCTGGTTTTTTTCTTTTTGCATAATTGAGTTGTTTTTTTTTTTTTTTTGTACAGTAGATGTAGTAGCACTACAGTATCTCGCCTTGGGCCTGGAGCCTATCACAGGAAACTTAGGGCATGAGGTGGGGTACACCCTGGACAGAGTGCCAATCCATCGTAGGGCGTGCACGCACACACACACACACACACAGATTGTGGACAATTTGGGCACGCCAGTTTATCTAATCTGTATGTCTTTGGACTTTGGAAGGAAACTGGAGTACCCAGAGGAAACCCACCAAGCACGGGGAGAACTTGCAAACTCTATGCACACAGACACGAGACGGGAATCCAACCTTGACTTTGACTGGTACTATAGGATCTATAAAATGAAATAAACTGTGACAAAAATTAAAATATATTTATTTATTTATTTATTTATTTGTATTAATTAATTTAATGTAGTTATTTTCTACAAAAATGTTTTTTTTTTCTAGAGGTACTGACACTGGCACTTGTTACCAAATAGGGTTCTTTCTCCCGATTGAAGGTTAAGCATATTTATCTGTTGAACACGTGTTCTTCACCCATGTAAAACCGATCAAAACACCAAGCAGACACAAGCAAACCCTGACTGCAGAGACAGAAAAAGGCACCGGGCAAGAGTCTTAATCAACCCCCCAGCTGACTTCAGCTCTTTAACTGGAATTAGAAAATTTTACAATGAACTATATAATGAGTTAGATAATTACTGGTCATCAATTGTTAGCATCTATAAAAACCCGCTCTAATTTGTGCGTGAGAACTCTCATGAGTGTATTCTTTTTTGTGGCACAATTTATTCTTATGTAAACTCCTCACTGCTTCCAGTCCCGAAACTACCCATTTTCCGAGCAGTTCTAAGGCACAATATGTGCTTATCCTGAAAACAATATGTTGTCTTGCTGTTGCATGCAGGCTGGCTTTGCTTTACATTCAGGTCAGGTGTTGTGGCTGCATGTGTGTGGTTGTGTTTTGGCTTTGTTTTGCAGGTTGTACAGCGGAAGCAGTAGGTTGAGATAAGGGCAAGTTGTTGGCATTTTAATTTGGCATTTTAAATAAATACAGTAAAATTATATATATATATATATATATATATATATATATTTTTTTTTTTTATTTATTTATTTATTTATTTTTTTTTTTGTATTTATTTTCAAGGTCCTTTTCATGGCTAGCAATATAAACGCTCTCAGTCATTTTGTTTATGGCTTTTATTTAAGCAATACAGTATGTATGTTTTGCTTGATCTTACTTTTAATACACTATCTTGTAATTGAATCAAATCCCAAGTGGCCTCCTATTCACCTTGCTTGTGCCCTACATGTGCCCTACAGGTAGCCTGAGAATATAACATAATGAAGTTGAGTGCCCTACTGTACCTAGTGGCCTAGAGTGGGTAGTAAAGCTGGAAAGTGCTTGCTCGTTGTGCTTGACTCATTTCTAAAGAAATCCAAGCGTGGGTTTGTGCTGTGAACTGAGATTTATATGAGGACAAAACCGATGCAGTCAAAGTACATCATATTATTGTGTCTTTTGTCAGAAGTAAGCGTGACTCACAAATGCGGATCTTTGCAAATAGTCCTTGTGTTCACTGTTACTGTACATATAGGAAAGTTCAACTTGGCAGATGTTTTACCATGTAACTTTGACGCCTGTCACATTTACAGTATGTCATGTAGCTCATTGGTTAGTGCAACCTGAACTGTCTGGCCAACCTGCCTGGCTAATGCAGTAACATGTCCTCTCCGTCTCTAGGACATAGTCTTAAATAGGCCAAGCATTTACCCTGACTCTATAATTACTACATTTAGCTGGGTTAGAGCAAGAAAACCAGTCCAAGACAGCAAGAGAACCTTTGTTGAGGTTACAGTATATGAAAGCAAAATGGAAAATCATCAAACTGTGAAGAACTTATGTTGCCCTCCAAGGTAAAGTCAATCACGCTGATGGAAAATGAACCGTTCTACAGTTATTTGGCATATTTTTCATAGTAACTAGTAACCTTTCATGTTGTGTTCCTGCGAAGATTTATGTGTGCGGCATCCAACCCCTGTCCTGTATTACAACTGTGAGCCTAGTGTGGTTGCTGTAAAAAAGTTTGAAGTATAAAGATCTCAAAAAGTTCAGTTAGTGTCCTAGAACAATATCAGTTTGTACATTCATATACTGTATAGCGAATTACTGTTCATTGAAAAAGAATGGGGTTAAATAGAACAACCCAGGCTAAACTGGTGTCCACCAAGGTTTGAATTACATAGAGACATTTTTTAGGGGATCCATATTTTTCCACGGCCACCACAACTTCCAGTCACATGCATGCAAATGCAGTACGTCCCCGACTTGCGAACAACTCAGTTACGAATTTGTGCAGATACAAACAGACCGCGGATCTACAAACATTTGTAGAATGAAAGTAGCTCAAGTGTATTGTACAGAAAAAAATCAAAAACACTGAATATATACGAATATTTACAATTATATACAATATTTTCAGTGTGTAAATAAATGCATAAAATGTCCAAAGTCCAGTATATTGTATGTGGGTGTGTGGGGGTGCTGGAAAAATGAATCGGCCTCACCGGTTTCAGTGAATCAGTCCGGGAGCACGTTGTTAGAAAAAGGCTGTACTGTAACCCTTTCCTGATGGTGAATAATCCAAGACAGAATTTACAGTTCGAAACAGCTCTGAGACAAAATGGTACATACATACATACATCCAGAAAGAAAGAAATAGTGTTAATACTTGCCTATTGTGTTAGACTATGTGATACATACAGTAATATCATATTCATAATATACTGTATACCTTTGTCTTTTATCCATTGGTCCTTTTCCGTCTTCTTTCTTCCTGAACCGGGCACCTGAAAGCTTTGACCTTATTCGTTTATTCATTTATTGATTGATTTTTGGGGTGTCCATACACGTTTTAATATGACTCTTAATGATTTCCCACAGATCAGAAGCATTAAATATGCTTGCAAAACCATACAGCAGAGTATATATTCACTGCATTATGAATGACCTGTGGTTTATCCTGCAGCACTGATAAGTCTGCGGTCAGGCTTCCAGTGTGAAGATCTGAAGTGATGTCCACTTATACTGTACTTCTGTTTTTTCACGTTATCCGTGCCACCCTCGGCAAGGTGCCACCCTGGTAGACTTTGCATGTCACCCATATCCAAATCCACCACTGCGCACACATATAAATGCATAAAAGTGCAGTCAATAACAGGGTCACAGTGAAAAACTATTACTATTATTACTACTGCAGACAATTAATAAACTCACTGACACTTGTTTTACTACTCACTCACTCATCTTCTATACCGCTTTATCCTGTATTCAGGGTCACGGAGGCCTGGAGCCTATCAGAGGAGACTTGGGGCACGAGGCAGGGTACATCCTGGACAGGGTGCCAATCGATCACAGGGCACACACACTCACTCTACAGGCAATTTGGGAACGCCAATTAGCCTAACCTGCATATCTTTGGACTGTGGGACCGGAGTACTCGGAGGAAATTCACCAAGCACGGGGAGAACATGCAAACTCCATGCACACAGAGACAGGAATCGAACCTGGCCGGGAATCGAACCCGGA
>JAQQZT010000002.1:22032156-22048632 GCA_030068275.1 Clarias platycephalus | reverse complement strand
GCCGGGAATCGAACCCGGACCCTGGAGGTGCAAGGCGACAGTGCTAACCACTACACCACCGTGCCGCCACAAATAATACACATTAACATAATTATATTTGTTTTATTTCAGGAACTTACAGAAAATACAATATAATTTAAAAAGTTTTTTAAAGCTCTGCCTAAAAGTCCCAAGGGAGGTTTTTAAGGGAGCTTCTGTCCTTTTCAATTGAACCGAGCTCCCCTTAGCGGCCCTCTAATTCGAACCATTGAAACTGAATATCTATGGTGCTAATTTGCATTGCCACATATTGAGTGGATCAAAGTGCCTCAAGTCAACACAGGGACTGCACTTTGCTCCACTAAAAGAAAAAGACTTTGCAGTATTTGAAAGTTTTGAATCTGACTAAAGCTTGAATTGTTTATGTACGCATTAGACTAAAATGAATTGGAAAGTCATGACCATGACCCGGAAGACCTCATGACCAGATGCGAATAAAATAAGCAAACTAGTTGTTGAAAATGTTCTTTTCTAGTGTCCAGTCCATATGATTCATCTTATAATTGCAAGGGCTGCACCAAATGTAAGGCAAAAGTGGACACAAATTGTACATGTTGGTAGAGTTTAAAGTCTTAAACTCTTCCTTCATACAAAAGCTCTACACAACATGGTCTCATCAAAAGCGATGCATTTACAGTACACCATTGTTGAACCCACCTCTTGAAGCATGCTGTATGTTCTGTTGTGTTACGTACAGTCCATGATATTCATGGACGTGATTCATTTATTTTCACATATAGTTTTTACACGATTCACTTATTTCCACAAGTGACTCTTTTCACATTGTTCATGCATTCATTTTCACATGTGATTCTTTAATATGATTCATTTGTTTACCATACAGGGGTTATGCATTATACACATATTTTGATTACCATTTTTTACATTGTTCTTTATTCAATAGGTTTTCCACATGATTAATTTATTTTCACGTGATTTGTTTTCCTTGCAGTTTTCCCCATATGATTTGTATTTCACATTTTCATTTTCCACATTATTCATTTAATTTCATGTTTTCCGCAAAATATGCATTTATTTAACATGCTCTTTTTTCACGCGATCCCTTTCTCACATTATGTTTTTCCGCGATTCATTTATTTCCTCGTTATTTTTTTCACATTAATTGTTTATTGTTTACATCACAGATTTTGTACATGATGTGATGTTTATTTGAGCACACAAGTGCAATATCAGGACATAATGCACACTCGCATATTCTTTTCTTATAAAAACTGATGATCACGTGAAATTTATGTTTTTTTATTTCCGTAACGAGAAGCCACATAGTGGCCCTGAGCAATTTCAGGTTTGTTTTGTTTTAAGTACACCTGATCCGGCTAATGAGCTAATATGAAGCCAATTATAATATGGGCAGATGAAAGCAAGAGCAACTTCTGAATCCTTAAGGAAAAAGAATACTTATTTAATTACATAATTTAAGAAATTTTGTTTTCACAAATTATTAGAATCCACTTTAAACTTGGCCCGTCTCTTTGCCATCTCTCTCTCTCTCTCTCTCTCTCTCTCTCTCTCAACAGACCAAATCTCAAATCTGTAGTCAGTGGTTCTCTGGATGGCATGTAGACCAGACTTAACCAGCTGCAGAGGAATAATTAACGGGCATAAACTTTGGAAATTGTAATCATCTTAAGTGGAGACGGTGACAGAAGAAAAAACAGAAAGTATGTGAAAAGGAAGTGCTTTACTTACGTTTTACTAATGAGTAATTATAAAATAGGTCTGCTTACAGATTAAACATGTGAAAAAGAGCTGAATGGGACCGAGTGGATTTGAGAGAATAATTTTCCATTCCTGATTGGTTTTATAATCTCTTTTCTATGGCAGAAATAGATTACGACCAAAAAAAAAAAAGACTTTTCCTTTTTTCAATGTGGTATCAGTTTCCATATATCAGATGAAGTTTGAAATAATAAGCGGGTTTTTCACTATCAACAGATATTTGGATTAGAATAGCTGCTTCTCCAGCTTAAAATCATGTGAATATCGTCTGGCTCCCATTCTATTCTCAGTGGCATTAATGCTTTTGCTTCTGTATGATGTTAGAAAATTAGAGACAGATTTATAACAGTGGTGATGATACAGCTGTTCAGCCCATCGAAATCATCTTCCAGGAAAAACCATTCGTGCTTGATATGACCAGTGAGAAAAGTGGTCTCAATGTTTTAGCCATCATCAGCTGTGGGAATATATTATGCTTCACAACAGTCATCGAGATGTTTGTTCTCATCATTCTATTGAGCATTTCCGGGTACCACCAAAAGAACTCCTCCTATAGTACAACATGCACATAACATGATGATATACAGTACAGTCAGGTCTGTAAATTTTGGAATAAAGATACGTTTTTAGCATTTGTCCTCTGTGCACTACATTGAATTTGATATGAAGCATGCAAGATGTGAGCGAAATCAAGATTTTCAGCTTTTAATTTAGGAGGCTGACAAAAGTGTAGCACTAACACAAATTTACAATTTTAATACATACACCCCATTTGGGGGCTCATAAATAATGGAACAAACTCACAATTACAAACATAAGGAATGTCTTAAATACTTTGACATGAACAAGTGCTGAGTTTCCTTCCTCAAGGTGCTTTCCCAGGCTTTTACAGTCAGCCACTTGTTCCATTATTTATGAGCTTTTACGTGTTTCATTTCACATTAATTGTGGTGGTATACATGGAGGTAAAAATATCTTTGTACCAATTTTTATGGACATGACTGATATACAGTACATGATATATAAATAGCGTTATTTTGTTACACCTGTAAAAGGGACAGCAAGTGGACAGTCAAGTTTTAAAGTTGATGTGTTGGGAGGATCTTAAAAATCTGAATGACTTTGTCAAGAAAATTGTGATGGCTAGACAATTAAATAAAAATAGCAGGTCTTGTCAGATGTTCCCAAAACGCAGTAGGTAACAAAGGAAAATAGATGAACTAGCGACACTGAAGTGCATAGGAAGTGAAAATCAACCCATCTCATTCCATCTTACACAGAAAAGTTACTGTAACACAAATTGCTGATAAAGTTGATGCTGGCTATGATAGCAAAGTGTCAGAATCCTGCAACTTGTTCTGCCTAAATGGCATAAGAGATGGCACCTGAATGTACTATGAGAAGCAGGGGCAGTATAATGCTCCGGGAAATGTTCTGCTGGTAAGCTTTCAGTCCTTTCATTCACGTAGATGTTACTTTGATATATTTACTTAATTAGGTACCCCAACTTTTTAATGCAAATATCTAAATCAACCTATTAACTAGGTGCAACTAAATGCGTGTTTAGGCATGTAGTCACGGTCAAGGTAAGCTGCAGAACTTTAAACCGGGTATCAGAAAGGTGATTTAAGTGACTTTGAACGTGGCCTGGTTGATGGTGCCCCCCGGACTGGACTGAATATTTCCGATACTACTGATCTACGAGGATTTGCATGCACAACCATCTCTGGGGGTTAAAGAGAATGGTCTGGAAAAAAAGAAAATATTCAGTGAGTGGCAGCTCTCTGGGTAAACGGTGTTATTGTGTGTAGAATGATGATGCGAAAATCTTAAGATACATACACACTGTAAGTCTTTGATACACCAAAATGGTTGCTAGACCTCTGTTTATTGAGCTCTGTCCTTTTTTTAAAGAATAATTTTCAGCATAATTGCATCTTCTTGTTAAATGACAAGTCTAAAGATCAGCTTTTCATACAGCTGATCTTTACAGACATGCCATTAAACATGGATTGAATTTTATGAGCCTGCAGACAGGAAAATCAAAAGGTGAAAGGTATTTTGTGTGTGAGTCACAGATGTTTGTCTTTCCATAGACAAAGTCTGCACCATAATATTGCTTAAAATATTGGATGAGTCAGTGCATACTGCTTTTGGACTCCAGATACCCAATAGGCTGATGGCGCTCCGGTGCAGAGTGCCAATATTTAGTCATATGCAGTGGCTCGCTGGTTCATCAATGTCACTTCCTTAGAGATGAATTAGTCACCTCAACAGGTGGTCAGGGCTTTTGGAGTGAAATCAAGCCACTAAAAGAGCCCCCACACACACGCACATAAACACCCAAAAAACAGAGAACTAATGCTGGCTTTGATCCACAAATAACCATGAAGCATGTTCTCTGCCTTACAGCTCAAAGGGGAGGGGTAAATAATGGGATGACACATTTCACATTTCATTCCCACCAATAATTGTGTTTTGATCCAGAGAGGTGAAGCGTGATCTATCAAAGTGCTAGCACAATACTGTAATTTGTTGTGTACAGTGCACCTGGGTATGCCCATCCTTTTCCCAGGAAAGACTTCGATTAGACATTTTTACAGTTGTAGTTTACTGGGAATCCTGCATCAATGACTTACAAGGTTTGAATATGGTTTTTAGATGCTCAACTATGAAAGTCATAGACAGTTTTAGTGCAAGCTAACCTCAAGTACCACTGCTAAGAGTTTCAATGAATTTCGTACTTTATATACAAAAGTGTGGCAGTACGTAGCTATAGTAGTAGTTTGGTTAGCTCCTTCTTTTAGTAGCTTGTAGTGTAGGCAGCTACTTCAATAATAGGGTACTGTGGTGGTAGTATAGTTATTTTAAACCATGAGTAGATTGTAGTATGACAAGTTGCAGCTGCAATAGTTTCCTCGACACTGGGCATGTCCTTTGGACAATGCCCTAATTGTCACACTAACTGGTTCACTCTGCAGTTCTTTCAGAGTCTGATGGTGTCTGGATTGTTCCATTCTACACTAATGATCTAGACTGGTCTGGTACAAGCAGACTGCAAGTCTTTTCCTCTCATACCATATGGTCTTATACTGGTAGCAGATCATAATGAAGTTGTCCCTGTTGAGTCTTCAGCTATATTGGGGTCAGACACAATCTTTCTCCAAAGGTTTGAGAAAGTTATTACAACAGCATTCAAGTAAACTATTACCTGGCCAGCAGCAGAGGGAGGTGCTATAAGTCATCGAAGCTGATGTATTGATGGAATTCTTTAGTGAACCCTGAAATTATTATAAATATAAATCTTAACGTAATGTTGGATGTTTGGGAACAAATTCAATTTCACAGTGAATCTCCAAATAGCATTCAGTACTTACTGTATCAATGATTTAGATGCTAAACATTGCTTAATAAATCAGATTGTGTAAAAGTTATTAATGTGACGGTATACAACAGTTAGTTCTGACCGAGTAATCTAATTAGACGAGGGTGATTCCACAAGTGCTGATGTATAGCGTAACAGCACTGGGATGTTTAATTATATGTATCACTCCATGATGGGTCGTTCCTAAATGATTCATTCTTTTTGAGCGAGTTTTTAATGTGACTTAGAAGAAGGAGTAGTTTTAGAGATTGATTCGTTAATTTCCTACTAAATTTAAGAATTTAAAACTGATTTCAACTGTCAGTCGCTAACTGTAAATTACCACCACCAATCAGTCATGGGAGGATATATGTTGGTGGAGCACAATAACTGGTTAAATAAACAAACAAATAAACTGTTGATAATAAATTCGAATCATTTCAATTTAAGTTTAACTATATATATAACTTTTAACAATGGTCATCCCATAAAAAATTATGGAAATAAGTTTGAAAAGTGTGAGGAAAAATGTATTAATCATAATTATCAGCTTGTGTCTGAGGGCGATGGTAGCGAAGGAAAAACCCTATTTACTGTACATGAAGTTAAAATGATGTCACTTAAAAATCTATTTACAAACATGTACAGTAAGTTGTGGTTGTTTCACCTGCTCAAGTTAAAGGGTTGCTACAGAGCAGCATCTGATCCACACATTTTAACTTGGCACTGTTTGACAATGGCATTAAGAATACCTTGCATCAAGTGGCTGGGAATTAAATATGTATAGAAGGTGAGGAGCCTAACACTGAGCCACCAAGGCCACATGTACTGAAATGTAAGCTAAGGTATTTGAGCTCGCTTCGGACAGGTTCCTCAAAACATAATTTGCAAACATGATTTTCAATTATTTTAAGGCTATTTACAATATGTATTCACTTGCAAGTACAAATCTGTCTCTTATTGTGGCAGGAAAAGGTCATTGAAGAGCGACAGCCATGTAGCGTTTAGCCATTCAAATGATGTCTTCACAAAGCGATGCTTTGCCACAAAATGGTCAGGTGCAAGCATCATATCATTAAACTGCCTAATAGTTTATTCAGCTGTCACTTTCAGTAGTGATGCACCTGTGCTGGCTGACAGAATTCCCCTGAACACAGCCCTTTCCAGGGCAGCATTATAAATTTTAGTGCTTTATTTTCCCCTTTTTTTTGGCTTCTATAAATTAGCTTGCTGCTACATTTTGTGTAAGTTACATAAAGGCAGAAAGCATGAAAAGCACAAGTAATGAGCTTAGACATCCAGATATTCACATTACATTTGAAGCTAACCATGCATGCCTTCTGGGCACCTAGAAATAAGGCATGAATGAGAAAAACGAAGCTGACAGCTATAATAAGCATTATTCATATGAAAGAGGTTGCTATTACAAGATATCACTATTACATCTGTGCATCATCTGGAACCACAGTTTAGTGGTTGGCGATTATGCATCAGCTGGGCATGGGGATGTGCATGAAGAGAAACAAACCCTAAATAAAAATTCCAGTAATTGTTTTGTTTTGTTTAGTTTTTAATGCAAAGGCTTCTCTATACTTCAGTGAGAGCATTTTAAAATTGTTGCATGCTTTATTAAATTTAATGCACAACCTATATTTGCATCCTTTTCTCGTATTGGTCTTATTGGAAAGTTTCTGTCTTATTCATTGCTTTTCTTCACCTGTGTAATAGCTTGCCAAAAATGAAAGGATAATAATTTTTTCCTCATTTTTGCTGTTTTTCATGAAGACATTTGAATATACTATTTGAAAATAAACAGTCAGGTTTGTGAAACTGACAAGGACATTGGATTGTCTGGTAAATTGAGTCTGCTAACTGTCATAAGTGAGAAAAAGACATCTTTCTGTTGATTATCTCATGGACTTGCTAAAAGACTGCCTAAGCTCTAGCCATCACTTTGCAGATGTTAACATTTGGCACTTTTTTGGTGTAAATTGCCTGCTTTAGGCCATTATGTGTCTAGATAAATCTGAAATGAAAAGTAAGGACTAATTAACCACTTCTTTTATGCAGACTCATTAGGGCAGGTCAGCAGACCCTCAAGGGAGAAGTGATTCTCCATTAGCGTTAACTTTGATCTTTTTCTTTTCTTCTTTCACTGTCCTGTCCTTATCTAACGAATAGAATGACAAATTACTTTTTTCACCATGACATTATTTATTAAACAAAAATGAAGTCAAAAAGTAAACAATGCGGGGGTAATAATAAGTATCCCCTTATGATTTACGAAAGTGAGTTGCAGCCAGGTGGTGCTAATCATCAGCCCTTGATGAATTGTTCATTAGCAGGTATGAAGATGTTTTGGCATGTTTTGTTGGTTTGGAGAATTCAGGTGTGTTTTAACACAATGCCAAGAAGAAAAGACATAAGCAATGGTATTAGAGGAGCAATTGTTACCGCAGATCAGTCTGGAAAGGGTTATAAAAACCATTTCCAAGCAATTTATAAAGTTTTATTAACTTAACACTAAGACCCACTATGAACTATGATCAGATCATTTTCATTACGTTTCTACACAAGATGAGGTATTAAGTTCTGAAAATGATGATATATATGTACAAAAATCGAAATCATTATTACTCATTATTACAAGCTAGAAGCATCAGTGCCACGATCAGTGATAAAGTCTCTCTTACTGCAATGTTGTTTTTTATTGCTTGGATCCTTATAGTAGCATCAGTCTTGGGAAGGTGCATTTCAGGAATTCTTCCTGAAAGGTTGGTACAGTAGATTGGTTGGTCTTCAAAATGATCTACACCAAATTGCTTTATCCTTAGTAGTCAGTATCTATTGAAGGGTTCAAAAAGAATAATTTGTACATAATTCATCCACCTTAGACATTTATTGTAATGCTTGCACTGACTTTTGATCCCTTACTGTTTAACATGAGCAGTAAAACTTTAATGGATTGTAGAGCAAAAATGTTGACATAGTTCAAGCAATGCTAAATCTAGTTATGGATAAATGAAAGGTCGTACAGTAGATTCAGGTTTTTAATAAAACCAAGATAAATCAATGTGAGATCATTTTACTTCTGTAAATTGTTACTGCAACCAGTAGAATTTTGGTGAAAAAAACTGAATGGAAAAATAGAAATGATTTAGTGGGGGGAAAAAAGAAAAAACATTATTTGCCCTTTTATTAATACTGGCTGAGCTCAGAATTAACCAATCACATTCAAACTCATGTTCAAAATGAATTACCATAGACCTGTTATCATCTTGGTTTCATCTAACTGCTTACACTGTAAGACTCTAAAACATGTACTGGATCTCATTTTCTAAGGGTATCGATAAGGAGAATGGTACAAAAAGTATTTCGAAAAATATACCATGGAACTTCCGCAACAAGTGGAGATAAGAGGGCATGACAGTGACATTACCAAGATGGTAATGTCCAGATTCCAGATTTTATCTAGAAAGTTGCAGTATCATTGCCATTTAAGAATCTGCAGAAATATTTGACAAGTACTGTTACTCCCTGTGTGCAGCAAAAATTATAAAGGGTTTTCAAGTCAAACTGGAACTATAACCCTGATAGTGCAGAATAATAATTATGAGAGTAAAACCTGCCTTTCCCTCTATATAATCCTCTGATACACTTCTGCAGTTATGCCAGTGTTTCTCTAGGGCTTGGATACCATCAAGGTACTCCTTTAATGGCCCAGAATCGCCATTCGAAATGGCGGGAGAGAGGTCAGGACTGTATGGGGGATGTCTCCTTAATTCCCAGTCGAGTTACTGTAATGTGCAAGTGGTGCAGTGGGCAGCATAAAAGCAAAAGAAGACTGTCTCTTTAGTTAAGAATGGGGGATCATTGATAGTTCCAAACATCTATTTTGGCCCAAAAGTTGTAGACCAAATGGCAGCTCTCAAGGGACAGTAACCCAGAGCACAGATCCACATCAACAAAGGAGAGCCTTTAAAAGAAGCTTGACAATTTGGAATGGTCAGAGCCACTATTGTAAAAAAAAAAAAAAAAAAAAAAACTGTGGATAGGAGACCTCCTTGCAGTTTAATAGCTTTGGAACATTTTTGCAAGCAAAAACCAGACCAAAGCCTTAGTTAATAGTTTTATCATTTTCTCTTGTTTTATCTTTATTGCTTATTTTTTTCTTGCTAAAATGATATCATTTGTTTTTCACTTATATTGCTTCACTGTCCATGTCCTTTCTTCTATCCTTTCATGCTATAGTGATATGACACTATAGAGATGACGAGGTTCTTTGCCACCTGTTCCTTACTTGGCATAAATACACTAGCATGATTTAAGAGCAGTGAAAGCTTGTGTAATTCTATCCACTTATAAAAAGGGAAGGAAACACATTCGGAGCAATAAGTGGAATGCTTATGTGAACATGCTGTATTCTAAAGTGTTTTAATTTGTCTGAACATTGCTAGTCAAAATGGAGCGCCTATAGCAAAACGCAGCTTAGAACCTGCCCTTGAAATTGTTACTCATATAATAATGACAGCTTGGAGCTCCTTAAAGGCATCACCTCTCCTTGAATCTACACCCATGGCAACTTGAAACGATATTGATATTGTTTTGTTCTCCTCATGTGTACTTGCAATTTTGACATCCAACTGCACCTGTAGTTCCTTATCTCTTATTTCTTGTGCTTGATCTCTACCCTTGTCAGCTTCTGTATCATCATGTTGTTTAATCAATTTGAATGTTAGCTCCTGTCATCAAAAGATATGCGCTGTTGCTGTCACAGTTCATTTTTTAGCATCTCTTGGTTTCATTAACAAGCACAAGATTATAGTGTTCAGTTATCGGCTTTTGGAAAGGCAGTGTAATGCTTATACACTGTATAACTTTTAAAATGTGTCTAAAATCAGCTATTAACAGTGATGGGGAGATTTTAACTAGTAGTCACATAGGATATCATTTGCTGTTTAGAGATTTGGATGGACGTTAATGAATTGTTAATTGTGGCTTCACTTACCATTTTGTGTGAAAGGATACAATGATTTTTTTTTTTTTAATCAGACTTTTTTTTATATTATTAGTATATTTTCAGAAATCAGAAATTGTATTATAAGAAAATGCTTATATTTATATTTAATTGTTCAGCTATGACACAGGGAAAATAAATAGTGTTTTATTTTAATGACAATAATCGTAAAAAATGTTTTATCTAGCATAAGATTCAGGTGTTTGCTATACAGACACTGAGCTCTGATTTAGTCTTTGCAGGTGGTTTGGCTATACATGAAGTGACTCATGCATCTCTAACACACAGATAATGACACTTATTCCCCAAGTTGCATAGAAATGTGAGATAAAAATGGCATAGAACGTGGGCACAAGATGAAAAGTTGAATTCAAGTGTTAACACAGTTTTAACTAACAAAGTATTGTCCAATGGAGATGTCCTTTGCAATGCTGACTGCTATTAATATACTGTAATGGTGTATAGGATACAGTATATTTTGCATACAGACTCCTCATATTGGAATGCACTGTAGGTAATGGGATTTAGAAAAATAAGAAGCCTTTATTTGTCATATGTACATGATAGATGTTCTTTTTTCACATACTGTATGCCAGCTTGGTGGGAAGAGCACAGGTTCAGTCTAAATGCAGCACCCCAAAGAACATAGGGTTAAGGCCTTGCTGAAGGGCACGACTTGAGCTACCGGACTGTGGCAGCATGGCAGTGCTCAGGCTTAACTCCCCAGACTTCTTTTCAGTACAGATGAGCTGCATTATGCAACAGTGATAAACAGCATAATTTATACATCAAGAAATTTCAATGTTTTCTTTTATCATTTTGGTCATCAACATAATACAATATGCACCAAAATATACAGTACTGAAACTTGCGCATCTGGGATGTACATTTGCGTTTGTCAATGGAGCATAGCTCAGTAGTGAAATGGAAGTTGTGTTGTGCATTTGTTGTTAGAAATGTGTCTCTTGAAGGAGGACCAAAGTATTCATAGTTTGTCAGAACAATTTCTTCCCGTAACCGTCACATTCCCCCGATCTTACACCACCTGATGCCTATTGTACATGTACATTCACCAAGAACTGTGCCTGTATTACGAGAGCAAATCGACTCCTTTTGCAGGAGACTGCAGGAACCTTTGTTCTCGGAATCTGGGTTGAGAATCTGAGTGCACACACACACACTTGGAGCACTTACATTACGCACACCATGTTAAATCAACACGTTAATAGTGTGTGTCTGTAAGTTTCTTTCAGGAGAAATAAACTCACAGATGACAACAAGGTACAGTATTATTGTTTGTCTTTTCATTTCAGTACTGTATATTTGGGTGCATACTGTATTATTTACACCTGATTTGGGATTTTTTTTTTCTAGGTAAGATGTTTTATCTTCTTTTACATCTTGGAATTACTATTGATGTAATGTATGTACTTCATTTTTTTTTTTTTTGCATTGAGGGATGGCACTTTTAATTTTGTTGTACTTGTTGCAACAACAATAAAAACTATTCTATTCTATTCTATTCTATTCTATTCTATAATGCATGTGGTATGTGACCTATTATATTAAGTAAGCTACGAGGTCACACAGGTGAGTTTTGCTCTGTTCCAGTAGAGTTCAGTAGATGAAATGTGTCGCATTTTTCAATTCAAGCAAAAATCATTTGGTGAATATCTTATCTGCATAATCCTTCAGAATGCTTTTATCCTAAACACTGTTTTAAAGTATTGTAATGAACACTATCCAATAAGGACGACCCCCAGCGCGATATTAAATTTCATATTGTGATTCCAAAAGTGTCTTTATTTTATAAATATCTGAATCCAATTTTTTTTTCCCCCCAGATTTAATTTCAATTCTAAACAAACTTCATAAATAATTTGCTCTACCACCTGCTAATGCGTGAATAGTTTAGAGAGCTCCACCTGTGGGATTATAGAGGAATGGTGCTATTTTTCCACCTCAAATACAAAAATGTAAGTAAAAAATAAATTTTCTAAATCCGTTTTGGAGTCAATGTGGTGATGCATAAATTGCCAAACAAAAGAACTGCAATGTGTACTGTACCTGAACTGATTTCCCTCCACATCTATTATTTTCCAATTAAATTTCTTTTTTTGGTGTCAAATTGAGGCTGAAGGTTCCCTATTCCCTACTGTATGTTAATGAATGATCATTTTAATATTTTGACTGATTTTCCCAAGCCCTCATCATAAACAAAGTGGTCATATCTTAGCAACCAGACATAATAAAGTAATGAAGCCAGGAATCTGAACATATGCAAAACACAAATCACCCAAAATCCGATTTCATACCTGATTTGATATGATTGATCACATATTTAAGTGGCATATTATACTATATAAGTTACTATACTACATAAAAATAAAATTTTTATTTGACACATACACAGTCATATACAGTACGATATGCAGTGAAATGCTTATACGACCTCTCATGACCTTAAAGTAAAAAAATAATAATAATTATGGAATAAAATAAGAAATAGAATATAGAGGAACTTAGCTATAGAAAAACATATCTATTGAAAATGGAACAAAAAGTATTAAAATATATAAAAATATAAAAACGTAGCTGTAAAATCATATAGTAAATATTGACCTATAGTAAATATTAAAATATAGTATTAGTATAGTAAATATTGAAATATAGAAAAACTTCCCCCCTTCCCCCTAACTCTAGAAGCATTGCATTTGTTTGATTTCAAAATTGAATTTCCAATAAAAAAGTTATTAACAAAAAAAAAGAAATATAGAAAAACTTTAGCTGTATACTATTGTTGTATAAACAAAATATACAAAAAAAAACAAAAAAAAAACAGTAATACTACATATTATATCAGTACCACAGGCACTCTGTGTCTGATAAGGCAACAGTGATCTTTGTATAACAACTGGTTTTAAGAAATACAACCCGGGCTTATACTGTAATGTTATATACATTCATGACAAAACTTTTATGCCAATACAGTACATACAGTCTCATTTCCTGCCACTTCAATATAATGTCCGCTGCAGTGTTGAGCTAGGTAGGTATGCATGCTTTTGTACATTTAAACTTGAAAAGATTTTTTTTTTTCGTAAGTCTGACAAGCTTAAACTCCCACATACTGAATCATGAATTATATGAAATCCTATATTCAAAACAAAAACGTAATTCTAAAGAAGAAAAGAGCAGGTCATAGAACCTGCTCTTGCTTTTACATACTTTTACTTAAACGTCGTCATCCGAGCAGCCTGAGATTTTATGTGTGCAGGTCTACAATTTTACGAGTGCATCACTCTTTGTTTCAAGCGGTTGTGAGCTATCACTTCAATGTGTCACTTTGTCATTGGCAAAGAAGAATTGGCTCTGAGTCATGCCATTTTGGGCAATGATAGGTTGGCATGGTTTCCGTGACAACCAGGACTTCAGACGGTATAATAAGAGCGAGAGGGAAAAAAAGCCTTGCTGGGGAAGAAGTGGTGATAAAGTAAGAGATAAGATTGGTTCACCGGTGCTCAGGAGGCATTATCAAGTATTCTTCTTCCTGATGCCCTTTAATATTTCTGGGGTTATCAAAATTCCCCACCACTCAATCACAAATCCCCAGACAGGCACGGCTGAAGGTATTATCCTGATATGAGTACAGCAACTACGCACCTCACCTGTGGTGATTAGTTCTGGCATTTAATTGGATGAATCATAGCTAAGGCTAATAACTGTGGTATTTGGCTCCTCCAGAAATATGGTTCTGACATGCAATCAGAGCACTATTGTGGTGTGTGAAGAATAAAGGATTCAGGCCAGAAAATATATTAATTCAGTTAAAAAATGAGCACTGGGTGTGCGGATTTACATTTTTTTGTCCTGACTCCCACACACTGATACAGGGTCTGCATAGCAGGTGAGTTTATCAGCACTCTCTAATTTAATCAATGCACTCAGCTAAGAACATTTGTGTCAGTTTAGGATCCTGTACCTTGTGGATTTGCTTCAATTCTGGTCACTTATATATAAATGTTTAATTTCCATGGTGAACGATTGGCTGAACCAGGAATCAGAACATATTCATATCATCAGTGACGTGCACAAAAATGTAGCAGACATTGCTGTCATTTCTACAATAAAAAAGGAAGCAAACAGAAGTATATACAAAATGCTTAAAAAAAGGAGTTATTTATTTTTCTGATACTTTTGACACAAAATTCAACAGTGCATTTTTGGATTTGGAATTCCAGCAGATATAAAAGGGAGACACATGCACGTGTGATTTAGGATGACTTTGAAGCTGTGGAGTCTTTCAAAAGTCGCTTTCAAAAGTCGTGCATTTAAAAAATCTCCTGCTTTTTTGTGATTCGCTGTTGCAGGTGTTTGCTCTGTCTATGCTCCAAGCTGTTGAATTTGCTCATTTATGAAGTTTGGCTCATCATGAAACTAGGCAATTACCATCAAGTTCTTTTCCGATTCTGGCACATTTAATCTTTGTTCTTAGTCCCCCCCCCCCCCTCCCCCGCTATCACATCCAGTGTATTCCTGTTTTAAATTTTAGATTAAATGCCGTTATCATTAGGTAAATATCAACCTTGTTCCAACCTACTGAATTAAGTTAACCTGTGCTATCCTATGTATAGGCTTTTGGTCATTAGAGAGGATTATTCTAATGAGGCAGATCATTTATATGTAACAAAGTTCTACCTCTGTTGTACCACACAAGACAGGAAGAAATGCATACGATCATCAAGTGCATATGTGAGTCAGCAGATGGTAATGAGCTATGCAATTTTGTAGTAACAGAAAAGCCACCTTCACATTGTCCTGTCAGTACAGCCGGGTCCCTTTTCAGAGGAAAAAGAGGAAAAAAAACTGGTGGCTCTGTTAGACTGTAAAAGGATACGGTTTGGATTCGCATGTTGCCTTTAGAGGGAAGCATCACTGTAATCAATGCAAGGTTTGATTACCTTCATCCTACTATAAAACATCTCTTCCGTTTCTTCCAAGACGACCCCACTCCCATGCACTCGGCACATGGACTCACTGAATAGCTTGATGAGTATCAATATGCTTTAGCCTTCACAGTCAACAAATCTCATCCTCAGGGAATGTTTTAAACCAGTATGTCACATAACATTCTTCATTATCACCCATGAACTTTAAAGAAAATTAGAAATATTACCCTATTAGAGAAAAAAAAGTACGTGATATATGACGTACTGTACATCCAGAATACTGTATGTATAATCATCATTAATCTTGTTGTCAATTTTCCCCCCGAGTCGCCATTTTATAACATGTATGAATTCCAGGTTTCACCAGAGACATGTCCTTGGAAACCTGCTCCAGTTCAGCACATACTCGCCCTTATTTATGCAAAGAGACACGCTCACATTTGAGTATGCAGTATGATGTACTGTATTAACGATTCTGTCAGGTCTGATTTATGAAAGTGTTGTTTTTAGCAAAAAGGTTTTAATTACTTAAATATGGCCCCAAAATTACCCATACTGAATATATCAAACATCAAAATAAATTAAATTCTCTTTTATATCCACTGCAACTATTTAACTGCATATCAAGCATTTTACAGACTGGCAATAAACTATTATGACTAAATGATAAAATCAGTGATTAAGGACACTGGTGCTTCAATTTGCATACACTTGTTTTATGATCACATTTGAAAACATGCAACTATAATGAATAAAGAGGCAAAGATTTTATCGACATAACTATACATTTTCTGTTTACTGGAATAAGCCTAATTAATTTTTTTTTTTTGTCAGCAATCAAGCTACTGTAAGCAGGTACAAACATGCTCCTTGTCCATTGTACAACGATCAGCCACAACACTAACATCATTGAAAAGTAAAATTATTTGCCAGTAAACTGGTGACAGGTCTTTGGGCACCCAAGTGTCAACCATGCAAGCAAGGAACAAACGGCCAGGCTATCTGATCCCATCCCACAAAAAACCCCAATGTAAACAGAAAAAAACAACTGAAAAAAATCAGTGCTCTCCATGATAGAAAGGGACCAGAACACCCAGTGCATCACAGCTTGTCAAACCAATAAGTCCAATCCACTGAGGTCCCTGTCCGCTGCTCATGTCCCAGTGAAAGACACCACAGCACACCCTTCGACGTCTTGTGGAGCCACACACTGGGCACCAGAGCTGCTCGGGCAGCAAAAGGGAAGTTCATACAGTCCCGATTAAAAGTTTAAGACCACTTGAAAAATGCCAAAAAATCATATTTTGCATGGTTGGATCTTAACAAGGTTCCAAGTAGAGCTTCAACATGCAACAAGAAGAAATGGG
>JAQQZT010000002.1:22007944-22020107 GCA_030068275.1 Clarias platycephalus | reverse complement strand
GACAACGTGATGAGAGCCTGACAGCGTGGGAAAGGAAATGTCAAAAAGTCTTTGATCAGCGCGAAGGCACTGAGAGCGTGACATTTCTCTTGTTGTTCACATTACAGGCTGATCGTAGTCTCACAACATCTTGGTACATTTGACCCCAAAGTTCAGTATGTTGGGATAATGTGCACAGCCCAATCATGGATCAGTGTATCCTGCTTGAGAACGCTTGAAAAGGTAGTCTTGAGCATGGTACAGTGTATTGAATAAATATGAAAGCCAACTGTACCTGAAGTGGCCCACTATTTCAACATCTTCAGTGCTGTCTGTCTCCTCTGAAACATCTGAAAGAAAGAAGGTGGATACATTTTTACCATTTTTCAATAAAATAAAATTATATTAACATATTTAGCCACAGGTTGATTTCATTGTTCTCTTTTTATCTTAGTGTTCATTTGCTGCTCGGAAACCCACAAGGTCATACTGCCACCTGCTGTATCAGAGACTGTAAATAGTCCAGTGGAGGAGTGGGGAAGGGGGATCAATCGTACCTGGGCAGGATCCTAATCAACTCTGCCTATTGTGAAAGCAGTCTCAGTTTGTGCCTTGTGGTTCAGTTTAATAAAAGTGAAACATTTTTAAAGCATCCTGTAAGCCAAAATATGCAACAGGTTTGATTCATTACCTGCACTTAGGTTGATTCAGGGTCAAATTTTTCTCACTGCAATTAAAACAGAAGTAAATGTGCAGCATTCTCAGCTGCCAAGACAAACCAGACAGAGAGGGAAGTTACACCAGTGTTCAATTCAAACAAGCTAAATACTGCATAAATGAAGGCAGCCCTAAAGGGAACATACTGTATTAGGCATTTTAAACATACATATGTATAAAATGTCTGTAGGCAAGCAAAAAAAAAAAAGAAAACTTTGCCTGCTCTTTATCCTTTTTCAATGTATGTACAGTATTGGCTCGGGTTAAAACAAGCTAGAAAGATTCCCCTAATTGGGATGTCATATAGGAAATGCCGCATGCTCTTGTTGCATTGCTCTACAACAGCTCATTTACAGTACATATACACTGAAACAACGCAACTGGAGAATGAGTAAAATAAATTCAGCTGGAGCATTAACAGACACACTATGGTGGAGCTCTGAGACCTGTGTTAACTTGTTAAAGAAACTAAAATATGGGACCTTTAAGTTTAGTGATGACACTATACGACTTAGTGATGTTGAAGTCTGAACATTTTCATTCCAGATCAGCCCAATCATTAACCACTAAGCCTTCTTGAGCCTTCCACTACCAAAAGTGTGGTGTTTTGAAACACTTTATAGGCAAAGAACATATCCTTATTGAATATTGCAGCTTATTAGGATTTTCAACAGATATATCACTTTAACACTTGAGATTGCTTATTTATTCTTTTTTCGCCACTGGCTTTTCTGCATTACAAGAAAAAAGTGACTCTTTTTACTCTGCAAGATTCTCCCCGCACTCTTTTTCTGAAGTATGCCATTAGGTTATGTATAGCCTGAGGAGAAACCCTATGCACTCAGCTATCAATGAAAAAGACTTGCACTTGACAAAAACTGACAAACAGGTATGACTCTCTGAGTGGTTTCGGTTTCAAACCACTAAGCCCTAAAATCGCAACCAAGTATGTTAGGTTACATAAGAGGTAAACTGTGTACAATGTCTCAGAAGCCTGCAGTGGTGCCTCCAGGAACATCAATGGAATTTATTCTACTTGAAGTGTCTGGTTGAGCATGATAAAACGGAACACTTTGAACAAACTTTCTTTTTATTCCCACATAAAGTAAGAAATTTCTAAAAGGAAAGTTCCGCAGGATAGTCCTTAGGATTCAGAGTTATCTTCAGACCCAGTCCCAGGGTCCTAACCTCATGTGGGTAGTTTCTAAAAGTGAACGTGTGTTGGAAAAGCTTGCTGGGATTCTTGTCCCTTTCCTGCGTATCTTCCCCTGGCTGTCAGGTCAATCTAATCTGATTGGAGTGTAATAGTGAGAGGTATGCTGCAGAGTGATGGTGACTGGTTGATGCGAGACCTAACACATTGCTTTCTTTTCCAACAGCCATTGTAGGAGACTCTTATGATATCCAATCAACAATGATGGGACTTGCCATGACTCCTGCCATTAGCAGCCATCAGCAGCTCAGTAATAATAATGCAATCAGAGATTGTCACTAGCTTGGCACAGTAGGAAGAACTGAAGAGTCGACTGAGAGACATTTGCATATTGACAAGTGACTGAACAACTTCTTGATTGTTTCTTTTTATGTGCGGTTTCTGGGCACATGGCGACTCAGCGGTTAGCACCGTTGCCTTGAATCTTCAGGGTTGAAGGGTTTAACCCTTTGTGCACGTTGTGCTTTCTGGGTTTTCACCTACAACAAAGGTATGCATTGTAGGCTAATTGGTGTTCCCAAATTGCCAGTAGTGTATATAAGTGTGTGTCTGTGGACTGTGCTGTCCCCTGCTCTGTGCCCTGAGCTCCCTGGGATATTCTTCCAGGCCGTAGGTGATCCTACACAGTAGAAGCATTAAAGAAAATGAATGACTACTGCTAATGGTTTGTGTGGAGTGCAGTCAGAAGCATGAGAAGACTTACTTTTCTGCTAGGTGAAGTCACAGTCCCATGTGTTCTCTCCATCTAGTATCGGATTTAGCTCCGTAGAAACCACACTCTTTCTCTGTGTTTGCAAGATAACATGAGAGAATAAGCTAGGATTTGCAGCATGGTTGAAAGTCTATGGGACCTTAAAATTTGGAGACATTCTTGATTGCACTAATCCTTGTATTGAATTTAGAAAACGTGGCTCATCTGAGGTGGTCAGGCTCATGTAGCCAGACAAGATACTGTGTGCTGCCATATACAGAAATTGTTAAGAAAGGGTATAAGGAAATGTTGAGGGCTGCCGGTAATCCAGCAGTTTATGCAGTTATGACAGAGTTGGACTAGCACCCAAACAGCTGTGTAAATTCCCGTTAAATTTGAAAGAATTTCCAGTTATTCAATGTTTCATTCAGAACAATGTTGGCTAGTATGATAAAAAAAAATGAAATGACATTTACAGTAAACCAATCAACTCCATGAATGAGTCCCATAATGCTGTCTAGCATTTTTATGTAGACTAGTATGTATGCATCATACAGAGATCTGGTTTGGAAAAGAGGTGCATCACAAGTTACAAAAACATCACTTCCAATAGCCCAACAGACATGGGAAATATAGTCAGATTTAACGACCTGTGAAGTATGACCACATTATGTCCCTATGCACCATCCTATCGTGTCCACCAGTGTTTCTCACCAAAGTTCATTCAGTCCCCTGTGATGCCTATGTATAACCTTTCCCACTCAGCTGCTTATTTTGCTTTTCATGGGTTTTTTTTTTGCTCAAGGTTGGCCTTTTTCCTTGCTGTATACAATAAAATGAAAAATGTCTGGGTCAAGAGAACACGGTTACAAGGTTAGTTAAAGATCAAGTGTAATGCAAAGGAGCTATGTGATCTACAGTTCTACGGTTCAGTAAAATGCACGAACAAATGGCCGTGTTTGCGAAAACAAATAGGGGGTCAGGATCAAGAGGCTCGCTTAAAGCAGGCCTGGCATTACTGGAAGAACATGACATGATGCATGAACTTGTTTGCTTCCAGATTTCCTCAGATTCAAGTCATTAACTTTGAAATATGCAGTGGAGCCTCACCAAATGAGCTGGATGCACCCAAAAAGTCGGCTTGCTACTACAACAGCCACAAAGGGCGATCGGATTTTAAAGCCCGGGTTCTGTATATCTACAGTATAACACAGCAATGCACCGTGCCAGGAAGTGACAAATCTCAGTCCCAACGCATGGAATTTGGCATTCTGTATCCGTCTGTAAATTCTCATAGGATTATCTGGGGGGTAGTTATCTTGAGCCCAGTATGTTAGGTGACTGAATGTATGCTAATCTCAGCAGTATTCCATTTCTCCCCTCCCCGCCTGTACAGTGTGCCATGTAGCAGGTGTAGGAAAAGTACATATTCCTTATTGTAATAAACCATAGCCCTTTCCATCCTGCTCAAAAGTATCCACGTTTTTGGACCAACACGGTGTGCACATTTTTTCCTCTCATGTACTAATGCAATTAGTAAATTATACACATAGCGTCAGGAACACGGTCATCAAAGGTTACCATAATAGCAAATGATTTTCAGTTCGCACTACAGTATGGTTGCTCCACAGTAAGCTTTATCAGTCACTCAATATACTGCCTGGATTATTAAATCGAATAGTAAGTGGTACAGAAGAAGTTGTAGTCTGTATAAAAAGATGTTTGTCCTCACAAGACTGATGTTGCTTGCTAGCTGACTGATGTTGCTATGCAATATTTGCATTTTTATGCGTTATAAGGTTTCATTTCAGCAGAGGTTTCTGATATCTAAACAATGCCGTAACCTCTATATGAGCTGCAGTATTGGTATAACTGAATACGAATACATTATTTGGACCGAACAGATGACATGTTTTCAACACATGAATACAAATAGGAAAAGATGGCGCATTTAGTTTTTTTCTGTTTGCATGTTTTGTTTCTTTGCCAGAAAAGTTGACAGAGCATCTGGGTGAGACTCTGAGACTACACTAATGTGCTTATCCCAGTGTTTTACTGGTACTTGGATACCATCATCAACATAGAATGCTTTCTCAGTACACCAAAGCCATGCTGGAACTCCTTTAACGCCCCAAAAATGTGGAAATGGCTTGGAGCGAGGTCAAGGCTGTAAACTCTCAGCTGAGTTCCTGTTATACGCAAGTGGTGTTTGTGAATGTTTGTGTGTACAGTTCCCACAGACAGATGCGTCTCTTCTGCAAGCTGGCAACAAGTTATTCTTCGATTTGCAAGGATCAGGTGTTTGAAGACCTGGGAATGGCGATCCTGGCTGACACGGAGCTCACCGCAGTTGTCTCTGTGAGCATTTAGCGATTGGATCGGCTGATCCTTGCAAATCGATGGATAACTTGCCTCCAACTTGCAGAAGAGATGCATCTGTTTTGTCTGTTCAGTTTTACGCCTTCATTTACAAGTCCCCGGTTAGACAAGTGCCCCTCAACTTTTGTGAAATGGGACTAAATTGGTTAGAAAAATATTACAGGCTAGTACCAGCAAATATAATATACAAACACACTTGTCTTGCATGCAGCTAGTTGGGAGCAATTATTGAGTGGAGAGATGTAGCATAATGGGAAGATTAATATTTCATTTTACAAATAAGCAGGGGGGAAAAAAATAAATATTTCCTCTAAATATGGATAAAGATACTGCATCTGTACTGTAATGAGAAAAAAGCAGATACAGACTTGGAAAATAAACAGATACAGATGGTGCCTTCAAGTGAACTTTTTTTGTGTGTGCATACATTCTGTAAAGAAACCCTCAGATCAAGCTAATTTATTCCACCTTCTCCATACCAGTTAAAAATGAAATGAAAAAACGGCTGAGATGCATTCAGGACATTTCCTTACATTAATGCATTTTGAATCATTCACTCACCCATTCGCTCTACCGCTTATAGTCATGTTCAAAAGTTAGTACATTAAAAAAAATCACAAAAATCATTTAATCATACTGGGTCTTACCGTCTGTGGCAAACAATAACATGTATATCATTTTCAACGTGCCATTATTTATTTAACAAAATTGAAGCCAAGAGGATAAGTTGCAGCCAGGTGCTGCTAATCATCAGCTTTTGATTAATTGATGAGATGTGCAGACCCCTATAAAAGCAGAAGTTTTGGCATTTTGCTGATCTGGAGCATTCAGGCAGGCGTTAAAACAATGCCAAGAGGGAAAAACATGAACATGGACGTGGTCTTAAAGAAGCAATTGTTGCTGCACATCAATCTAAAAAGGGTTATAAAATCACTCACTCATCATCTATATCGTTTTATCCTGTATTCAGGGTTGCGGAGGGCCTGGAGCCTATCCAAAGAAGACTTAGGGCACGAGACACCCTGGCCAGGGTGCCAATTCATTGCAGAGCACAAAAGCATACTGTATATACGTGTGTATGATGTGTTACATACACTACGGGCAATTCGGGAACGCTGATTAACTTAATCTGCAAGTCTTTGGAGGAAACCCACAAAGCGTGGAGAGAACATGGAGAGACGGATATCGACTCTGGCTGGCAATCGAACCTGGAACCTGAAGGTGCAGGGCGACTGTGCTAACCATTACACCAATGTGCAGCCGTTATAAAATCATTTCTGAAACATTTGAAGTTCTACATTGAGAAAGGTTCACAATTGGAAGGCAATACAGACATTTTCCAGGAGACGTCTTCCCAGGAGTGGATGTCCCAGCACATTCACCCCAAAGAGTGGTACACCATTGATGGGGTGCCAGTCCATTACAGAGCACACAAGCATCCATATTCCCATACTACAGGCAATTTGGAAATGCCAATTAGAAGGATTAGAAGGATAATCTGCATCCTTGAGGAAACCCCCCAAGCTTAGAGAAAACATGGAAACTCCTTGCACACACACAAGGAGGGTCTCAAACAAGGGCACAGTGCGAAACACTACACCATGTCGCCTATTATTAAACCAACAGGATCTAAAAAAAATAATAATAAAAAAAGTAATGAACTGGAGTGATGTACTGCGAATGAGGTTGAGGAACTATCAGATGCAGAATTCACTGACCATGCCATTTCCGCCTCTGGATTTTCTAAATGTTTTATAGTCTTTCCAGGGGCGTAATGGTAGGATTAATATTTAATTAAAAAGAACAAACAGAACAAGAACAATAACAGCAACAAGAAAATGCTTTCAGGTTTTACTCCGAATGCAGTTACTGTTTGTAAGGCGCTGTTCATGAGAACTAAGCAGATACAGATGGTATCACTGCGTTACCAGAAGTGCTCCACGGAAAATGGAACTCATTTGCTCGACCCGTGTTTAAGTGAGCAGTTCTACTGCTACTCTAATTAATCTTCATAACTACACTGAAGCAGTAAATAAAAAATCCTGCAAACAATTTTGCTGGATGTGCACATCCTGAAAACAATTCCCTGAGATAAAGTTTATTTACTTCACTTCATCCACTCCAGTTTAACATTAAGACTCGGTCACATTTAGCTTTAGATATGCTGTTTTAATATACAGTACACTGAGTATATTTTTTCCGAGACATGCATTTAATGCTATTATTATCTATCCTATCCTGAGTGTACAGTAATGGGCTAACATCTTACACCCCAAGTTTTATATTTCGCTTTTTTGCTTGCCAGACATTCTTGTATTTTTAACGCAGTCTTGAGGAACAGTTCTCCAGGCTTGCTGAAGGACTTATTGACTTTCATTTTTGCTCATTTTCCGTCTAGTCCCTGTGCCAGTTTTAGAGGAATGTTTCATGTGTGTTAGGTCTCACAGTGATGTATGAATCATTGAAGCATAAAAAAAAAACATCTTACTTAAGGCATGAATCAGTGAGAAACAGCTGCAGATGATGACGGATGATCAGGCCGGTGATTAGCACACTGCTGATGCTGAATGGTTGGAACAGATGAGAGGGGAAATGAGGTTGCTGCTGAGGTCGTTACAGTTTGAACATTGGTTGCTTATGTATCTTTAGGCACTTTGTAGCCTGTCACAATAGAACATTTGTTCCCATTTATTTAAATAATCTACATAATTAAATGTAATTTCATTTAATTTGAATAAATGAGAGGTGGCTCAGGACATTTGTACAGTACCGAATTTGAGAATTAGCTGCAGTGGTGATGGAAAAGTTTATATTTGTGCCTAAATTTGACCAAAAACATCAACTGAATTTAAATCAGCATAAGGTGATTTCAATTAATGGGTGTTGATTTTTTTTTTTTTTTTTTAATGAACATGAATCTATCAAAGTCCGATCAAACTGAGATACAGTTTGTGGATGTGTATCATGGCTTGAACAAAGATGTTTCTAAGGACCTCAGGAAAACAGAATAAGGCTGGAAACCACATGCCCATGTGAAAATAAATAATTCATTGGGGTAAAAAAAAAAAAATCAAAACAGTTGTGTGAAATGAATCATGTCAAAATAAATGGATCTTGTGAAAAGAAATCCGATGTGAAAATGAATGAATCATGCAAAAATCACATGTAAAAAAAAAAAAAAAAACAATGTCAGCATGTTTAAATTTCACATCGTGCGATTATTTGCGTGTGAAGGTCTCGTGACATTTGTGTAAGAGAATCAATGCTGTGTGATTATTTCGATTCAACAAATAATAGTCATTTCTTTGGTAAATCAGATTGAGTTAAATGCTGATTTTTATTAAAACAGGTGCTTCAAACTGAGATTGGGGGAGAATCCACAATCTTTAGTCTTTTATCGAGGTCACGCCATTCTGCTTCTGTATACATCATCCCACGTCAATTCACATTAACGCAGTCGGTGGCTTTGTAGGCAATTCTGGTTCAGCAGTAAACTTCAAAGAGCTCATTTGCACTGTCAGAGAGACCCAGTGATCCCTGAGCTCCTTGTTGGATTTGTCATCTGTTTTGAAGTCTGGTCATAGGGCTCCAGCAAATCAGTCATGTCATGCAAATGATGAAACAGTGGAAAACTGTTTCACAGTCGCACACACACCCACACACTCAAACTGACCATGGGATAATTGAGAAGTGCATTTTTTTTCCTCCTCATGCAAGAGCATATTATTTGTTCGACAGTTAACTGCTGAATGTGGGTTCAATAAGGAGAGCTCTTTACTTAAATTGCCTTTTCAAGCTTTAGCATTTAAGTTTTTTTTTTAAGAGACTCGTGTAAGAAGGAACACTATGCAGAGTTCTCTAATACAGTATATGGTACAAATAAAAATCATGAATTATGAGATTCAGCTGGCGGCACGGTACCTCCAGGGTCTGGGTTCGATTCCCATCTCTGTGTGTACATGGAGTTGGGAGCATGTTCTCCACGTGCTTGGTGGGTTTCCTCCAGGTACTCCGGTTTCCTCCCACAGTACCACAATTGGCGTTCCCGTAGTGTGTGAATGAGTGTGTGTATGTGTGTGTTTCTTGCAATGGATTGGCACCCTGTCTGCATATGCATATGCAATCACTATGCCACTTGTCTCCTCATATCTGTATATAACAAGAGCACACCAATCTATTCCTCAGAAATGCACAGCCATAGCTAGTAGTATACTGTATAGTAGGAAGGCAGGAGAGAAGGTTGTTTTTGTCAGCTATGCCTTTCCCTCCATGGTGTGACTGAAATAATTAATCTAATCTACAGTATGTGAAATTTTCAGTCACCAAACTACACACGGAAAGAATTAGCCAGCTACAATTAAAGCACTCAAGGAAGATATGTGGTCTAAAACAACCCTTAAAGATTTAGTGAAATCAAACCTTAAAAAGACAGCTATGTTTAATAGTAAAAGTAAGAGCATTTCTGAGGATGAATGAAGAGAAAAGGATGCTCTGAAGAGATGGATTGTGACTAAACAGGTGTGTAGCCTCAAGAAAAGAACTCATCATTGAGGCTAATTGGGTAAAAAAAATCATGTGCTCTGATGTGTCCAGATTCACCCTGTTCCAGAGTCATGGCCGCATCAGCGTAAGAATTGAGGCAGATGAAGTGATGCCCATCAAGCCTAGTGCCTACTGTTAAGCCTATGGGGACAGTGTTATGATCTGGGGTTGCTTTAGTGGGTCAGGGCTACTGTGGGTTCAGTAACATTATGTGCCCAAAAATGAGATTAGCTGATGAATGAATATACTGAATTACAAGGTGGATTTTTTTCTTCCCTAATGACACAGGAATATTCCAAGATGACAATGCCAGGATTCATCGCGCACAAATTGTAAAAGATTGATTAAGGGAGCATGAGACATCATTTTAACGCATGGATTTGCCACTACAGGGCCCGACCTTCAGCGCCTTCAGAATGTATAACATGTGCTGGAGAAGACTTTACAGTATGCAGTGGTCTGACTCGCCGTCATCAATGTATAAGATCTTGGAAAGAAATTAATGTGACTCTGGATAGAAATCAATACTGTAACATCGCATAAGCGTATCGAAACAATGTCATGGCTGTAATCAAAGCAAAAAGTTATTCAATAAAATATTATTATTAATATTAAGTGTATGCTCTCACATTATGGTGCCTTTAGGGTTATACCAAAAAATGTACCCATTGAATGTTTACAACAGAAAAACAATCCCCCCCCCAAAAAAAACCCTACACTTTATCATATGGTGGATTAGATGCACCGACCTGATGTTAACCCTAAAATAATCCACGCTACTGAAGTGAATAAATAAACCTCATCCCAATACGCATGAGGCAGGCTGTTAACATACCAACATGCTGCACGTGGCTGTGCCAAGTGATTAGTGTGTAACTGTCCCTAACACAGTGTGTGGCAGAGCTATATTTAGAAACCACATTAGCTATTCTGTTTCAATTACAATCCACTAAATGTTCGTTGACTGGCGGCCAAAAAACCAGTTGTAACAACAGGCGCATGTAAATGATCAGTTGCTTGTTTTCAGTCATTCATTCATGTGACACTCCTACCAGTAGCACCTTCACGTTTGTGACATGGGAAACGCTTTAAGACCGATCATACTGTATATTTACAAATCGGTGGAGACAACACTTATAGCATTTAAAAATATTTAGATGCATTTGTATTAATGATGGCTCCCTGTGACATCTAGTTAAGACTGCTATCATCGGCCTTAAACGTTTCTTACCCTCCATATTATCTAAGTTTTATTCCCCAAAAAATATGCACTGTGGTCAGATCTTCTTTACAATCATATATGAAGGTGTATCTGACAGTGGAATAAAGTGGAAGCTTTGCAAAATGTTTAAATAAATTGTAACTTGATAAATGAGCGAGATCTTGAAATACAAGTAGTACGCTTGCGGTTAAAAAGGTTAAAAAGGCTGTAGCAGTGCGGGAGATGCATCGTCACGTCACATTTCCGCGAACTCCTCAAAGGGAGGCAAAAAGTACAGTAAGTGTCATTAGAGAGGTTCCTTGTTAAAGAAGTTTGCCGAAAGAGCAGTGATTCCGTTTGTATGTGTGTGTGTGTTTTCTCCTTACTATATGAATTATGCTCGCAATCCATGGTTTAACTGTATATAATTTTTTTTACTTGGGCCAATTATTAACATCCATAGATGCATCACCACTACCACTCACCCACCCTTGAGCTCTTTTCATATAGGAATCCAACGAGAAATCTTATATGGACCAATTTTGGCAAGAAAATGTCCATTCCATGACCTCAAAGAGATGGGCATATAGTTTCAAGGAGAACGTTTGAGAGGACAAGGAGTTCGTGGGATGTATACAGTTAGTGTGCAATAAGAACAATGAATATTCACCGATCTTGTGGTTTTATGAATGGTGTGATTGAGGAAGACTTGTCCTTCAAAAGAGGCCTGCAACTACAAGAAAAGCTTGGTGAGAGCATTATAAGCAGACGAGAACAATCCTAGTACTACAGAGGGTATTTAAAGGCAAACATCAGAGAACCTCTTTATTTTTTTTATTTTCCTGCATCCATAAGATCAGTGAGAACCAGAAGATCTCTGCGACTTTAGGGAGTGCCCAGGAGTGCCTCAGGGGTGAGTCTACCAGTGCCAGGAGAGTGCTACAAGAGAAATGTTATTGTTTTGTTTAGTTTTTTCTCATAAATAGTCTACATAAAGAATTTACATGGTCAATAATTGTGTAGCTTTTTGCTGAGATCATTCAGAATGAAGAGAGTCCTAAGAGGGCCCAAGAGTTCCAGGAACTCTCCAGAAGTACAACAATTTTCTTGGCAAAATCACTCAACGAGACTTATTGTCAGACCCCTGTATGCATGAATAGGGTCTTAGCTCTAAGACAACAGGGCAATTTCAAATACCTGCTTGGCCATCAGCCTTATGGTGACACATAGGTAAAGTCTAAAAACACTTATTTACAAATGCAGATCCATTCAGGTTATGATCTGTTTTGCACACATACAATCTATATGATGATAATGCATAAAGGTAAAGTCTGTTTTTTTTTTTTTTGGCCTTTATTTATGCGAATATGTTACGTAGTGACGTGGATCCGTAACAGAGTAAAAATAGATTTGCTAACGACTCGTTTAGGCGAATGTGAGC
>JAQQZT010000002.1:21990873-22004148 GCA_030068275.1 Clarias platycephalus | reverse complement strand
ACTTCAAACAAAACGTACTTAAGTAAAAGTAAAATTACAGATTTTAAAAACTACTTTAAAAAGTAGAAATACACACACACAAAAAATCTACTCAATTACAGTAACGCAAGTAAATGTAATTCGTTACTTTCCACCTCTGCTCCTCATCCACTAACAATTTTGTGCTATTAAACCTGGAGAAACCAGAAAAAACCCACAAGTAGGACATGAACAAAAACTCCACACAAATAGTTTCCCCACGCTGTCACATGGCCATGGAGCCATTTTTGTTTTTGTTTTTTAAAGAAAAAGAGGCCAAATTTGCCTCGTCTGCCCACTTGAAACCAACCAAATGGTGAGTAGGAGAAATGGATGAAGGGCAGTGTGAAAAAGTGTGAAGGATGAATGTTTCCACCACTGTGCACTTGGCCTCATTATTCTGTAAGTCCACCATTTTGTTTGGCAAAAACCTGTTTAAATTAAGGAGAATAATAAGTTATGGCATTTAATTTGTCTCCATCCACCCACATCACACAGATGGTATTCCAATGACAGTGTAATGAGAGAGGTCCTGGGACTATAGTGATCTATAGGGAAAAGTATCGCACTCCAGGCTCTAACAACAGTCTAGTTAATCAAATCCAAAATGGAGATCTGGTGTTTCGCTAAACTGTCATCTGTGTCAGGTTACAGAAAGGGTATCCTGCAAGTCCTATAGAAATCATTGCCCTTAGGTATAATATTAGTCCAACTGGAGGAAAAGAATGAGACAAAGTAGGAAATATAAGTGGGTTAGTGGTTGAAATTGTACTAAAAGTAAAATATATGCAGATTCCAAAAAATCCACAGTGAATCATAAAAAGAAAAACCTTTTGTAAATTTGCACTAATGGGAAGTTTGCTTGACCCATTATAAAACCTCGTTTACATTTATATAAGGGTTAACTGGCTGATTTTCCCATTATGGTTTGGTGCATTAGGGCTAACTGTTAGAGAGCATAATGCATTAAAAGGAAATCACTGATAACACACCCTTGGGGTTCCTACCAGAAATCCAGTCCATCGTGTGGAATAAATGCCAGTGTACATTACCAGCTGAGACACTCTGTAGTTTACAGACCACCGACTCTCTCACACGCGCTCAGATCAATTATTCAATGGTGTTTACATTTTGCCTGACTGGAAT
The DNA here is from genome assembly GCA_030068275.1 of Clarias platycephalus. Lineage (NCBI taxonomy): Eukaryota > Metazoa > Chordata > Actinopteri > Siluriformes > Clariidae > Clarias > Clarias platycephalus. The sequence continues at coordinate 22,002,984 of JAQQZT010000002.1, read as the reverse complement.
TTAATTCCTTTCCTGCCATTTGCACTTGGCCAGTTTAAATAAATAAGCTTCTGCATGTCTTTAGTCATTGCTGCAGTTTGATCCCATTTTCCACATGACCTCCTTTTAGATGACCTGCAGGAGGTCGGAGCTCTTTGTATCCCCCTTACAATTTGAGTCAAGGAAGCCTGGTCATTCCTGTCAGCCAACCTACTCTGGTAAATACAAAGTCCATTTCCCACTTCTTCTTGGAAACAAAAAAGGTCCAATAACCTTCATGAACGGGATTCTCACGACTGCTTTCACTAATGGCTGGTTGTGATATTATGTGGGAGGGCTAAAATCTATTATCTATCAATAACTTGTAAATGAAACTGTTAGGGTTGAGCAATGTGTGACAAAGTCTTATTGATGGAACAATGTGGGAAAAAAAACAGCACTCACACACATTTTATTTTTCCAAGTGTGTAATGCCCTGCTGAACTCATGCCACATGCCCATGGATTACCAAACATGTTTAACAGAAAAGTTTCTTTCATTCAAACAAAATAATTTGGATTTTGTAAATAAAAAGATGTGAGAGTAAATAATCCAACATGTACATGTTCATTACACTCACTGGCTGTACTTCACATGTACCTTCTCGATCACTGCTGAAGAAGTTAAAATGTGTCAATGACATGGGCTGAAAAATATCAGTCCAAATGGAGATTACTGTAAGTCTACAGGGCATTTCACACTGCTACAGACTCAAAGTTTTTTTTTTTTTTTTTAAGATACCAGGGCTTAAAATGCTAGGCCATTTATACCTGCTGTTCTGCTACGTGGTAGAGGTGTTGTGCCATCTATACTGTATGTGATCAAATTATGAATATCTACTGTATAACTAGATTCAAAGGGCATTGGTGGCTCAGTGATATTTGTCTCACCTGGCATGCAAAAGGCCCATGTTTAATTCCCACCCAATGCTTGCGCCAGGAAGGGCATTCGACCCACCTGTGCCGGGTTGTTGTGTTTTTCGGATGATCCGCTGTGGCGACCCCTTGATGGGTACAGCTAAAAGGCTAACAACAACAAGTATACTGTAGCTATATTCAGATTTAGACTGAAAGTAAAGTGGTCTTGGTCTATTCATCCATGGTGAGTATGGGGTTTTAAATGATGAAAGGGACAACTTTGTGTGTGTGTGTGTGTGTGTGTGTGTGTGTGTGTGTGTGTGTGTGTGTGTGTGTGTGTGTGTGTGTGTATATCCTGTGTGATTCCAATCCTGATGTGCACTTCTCATTTCAACCATGTTTAAGCAAGCTTTCATTAAAAAAAATTATTTAGTTTATTTAATCTGTTCAAATTTGGTTCGGAATGGAATGCAGACATGGAAGCTTCACAAGGCATAAATAATCAACTAAAGCTTGCAAGACTACAATCAGGTTGATCAAAATATATCAGCAGAACGTGTGGTCTAAAGTTATTTTTTTCTAAACTAAAAAGCTTATCCAAGCTTATGCTTGCCAGCTGCCAGACATTTTTTTTTTTTTTGTTGGACATTGTGTTCTTAAATGCCTTAGTATAATTTTTATGAGATCGGGAATGCTAACAGTATGAAAAATATGCTTTAAATACTTGGCATATTATTTGTTCTGCTGAAGATTTTATTATAGGTTCAATTCTCCCTGTAATTCAAATCCTCACACCTACTGTACTGTAAACCTAACTGTTTTAATTGCTGTTCAGAGAGAGCAATCATTTCTTTGATACCCTTAACGTGTTCAGTCTTTCCAGCTATGCCAAGCCCGTTTTCCACAACACACAAAGGCATTGCTGTACTGATAAACCAGACCGTTTTATGGTCCGCACTTGTACTTTGAACATCTATCTTCTGATATCAAGCTGCCACCTTTAAATAAGGAACTGGTTGGTTTGTTAATCCACTGCTCTGTTCTGTTCTGTTCAGCACTATGCTATGTTAGTATATATTATTTTGATTTTATTTATTTATTTATTTATTTATTTATTTGTTGGTCTAATTAAATCAGACTGTCTTTTGAACCACTGTAGTGTTTTATTGTCACAGAAAGCCATTGTGACTATGAGGCACTTTCCTGTAAATTCCAATCCAGACTGTGCTCACTGTTGTTTATCAGTCCTCACTACAGATGAATGACAATCAATTAACTCGGCAGACCAGAGCACTTTGTCCCCCAGATCATCTCGCAGATAAGCACTTACATCGACAAGACCACATTGCTGGAAACTTTTAACTTTTGTTCTTGTGAAGCAAGCTAATGTAGACAAATAGATTTTTTTTTTTTTAATCTAAAATGCACAATACAGTAGATATTTTAAAGGCCAAGCTGAATATAGCCTTTAACTAAAAGCAGTTGTTGATCATTAATGTCAGTATAAATATTGCATTTGCTTTGTTAATTAACTAAAAGATAATTGCAGAAAAAATGTGACAGCCAAGGCCGTATAAAATGATACGCATGACCACATTATCCAAAATGTCTTTGCTAATAAAATTAGCAAACTGGAATACAGTCTTTATGACCAGCTGGTGTTTTTATAGATACATGTACATGTCTTTCCTGTGATTCAAAATTTTATTAAGGTTCAGTGTCATCACCAATGACACTAGAGAACGCATTGATCTTGTTTTTTTTTTTGCCATTTAGCTGACATCAAAAGCCTAAAAATATGTAATGCCAGGTCTTTACGATCGCTGGGATAAAAAAAGTTAATTAATGAAAAAAAAACTCTTTTAGCTAACATCAAATCATATTTTAAAAAAAACTTTAATGGCAGGTCATTGTGATTGCTAAAAAGTTGAATTATAATGAGTGTCACTAATAGACAGCTCTTTCTGTCTAGGAGAACCAAATTTTATCTTTTAAGAGCATTTTTTAGGACTATCAAAAGTAAGCAGTAGTGCATGAATTCTAAAAAAAAAAAAAAAAAAAAAAACAAAGTAAACATTTAGTTTGCTTTTTTCACTTCTGCAGCATTGATTAAAACTTAAAATATAATGTGCTGACTTGTTTATACATAACAAATGACAGCTGTGAGAGAGTAGTGGGTAATATTTTTTTGACCAAAAAAAAAAAAAATCTGATCTGTCATTCTGGCACCTGTTGCAACCGAACTGTTACAGCCAGACCAAAAGACAGTGCGCCAGTGCTTTCAAACATCTCTTAGAGCTGGTGGCCTTGTGACCCTGAACACCTGCCAACTGCATCCCTAAGTCTACATTTGCTTCAACAGACCAAATTCAAGAAAAATACGATCTTAAATTCTGATGTCAGAAATGGAAATACGACCCAAATTGTCCTTGTTGTAGATGTGTCTCTTCACTTATAATTTGGTGGTGCTTCGATCAAAATGCATTATAGGCTGGGAATAATTCCTTTTAGTGCAGGAATGCAAAACATTATTCACATAGAATTAGTGACTTACATTAAAAGCCTACATTATTTAATCATAGATTTAACTCAATATTTAATTTCAATTTTTGATTAATATTATTATTTAAGCCCTTATTATTCACAGTCTGATCAAAATGTTTCTTATTAATATCACCTGTGTGTAGTTCATGCTTCCATGGCTTTTGTTAACTGAGTGGTTTGAAATTAGTTTTTTTTTTTATTGTCAATAAAAACACCTTTAAAGACAAGCACTTTTAATAAGGGGATAGAAAATGCAGACCTACTACTGTTCCTTCTTTAAAGTCTCACCAGAACTTCTGAGGTAGTTTTAAGGCAAAGTGTCTCTTACACAATACAGTATGCCTCTTTTTCCTCGATAATTTTTTAAGATCTTTTTTTCATACTTATTATTTAAGTAACAGGTAATTGCCTGACCAATGTTACTTACAGCATAGTTTAAAAAAATACAATCAAGCTAGCTAGCGCCACAATCTGTTCACTACAGTATGTTTATTTTGTTAATCCTGATGATGCTCCTGCCATGTGTGAACTGGAATCCAAAATTGGCCCCTGCTCTCCATCTGGGACAGCTGGAATTCCTCTTGTCAGCTAAAGTGCACAAGCTCATAGTTGTGTTTAGCTGCTATGTGATGTTGCATGAGCAGCTGCTCAAAACAATGCAGTGGCTAGCTTTAACCGTGGAAGACCACATAGGATCCCAGTACAAGCAGAGACACAGGCTCATGGAAACTGGAGAAAGCTAGAAAAATGTCGCCTGGTCAGATAAATTATGATTTCTGCTGAAATGGTACACACATGATGTTGTCTAGTGATGGGAAGTTTGAATTATTTTAGTTGAATCTCGTTCATCAAAATGAACAAATCTTTTTTTGAGTCATTTAGTTCATTTCGTTCTTTTGATCAGAAATGAAATAAAATGTTAAATTTTCAGTAAACAGCCTCAAAACACGTCTACATACACAAATTTTGGCTATAGTTTCAGTAATGAAAATATTACAATACAGCTAAGGACATATTATCTCATATCTTCTGGTCCGAATCGTTTGTTCTTTTGTCACGTGACTCTCATAGACGCGATAAATGTCTTTTACTCCGAATCGTTCGTTCTTTTGAATCTATTGCACCGCATAGCATCTACGGGAGTCACGGGAATTCAAACCAAAAGACTCAAAAGGTAACTACTCATTTCTGTTTCCTGTACACAACCTACGGAGGCTTTGCGATGCTTTGCGCATGCGCGCCCAGTATAAAATGAATGAATCACTCTCCAAGACTATTCGTTCTTCTGTGTCACGTTAAAGATTCAATCAAAAAGAACGATTCCTTCATGAACAACCCACTACTAATGTGTTCTTGCCACACCTCAGGCTGTTAATATCAATCACTTAAATGCCACAGCATATTTCAGTTTCATTACTGATGTCCATGTGTATCCCTTCATGGACAGAATTTACCCATCCTCTATTGGCTACTTGAAGCATGTTAATGCACCATTTCAAAACCATTTCACCAAAGCAAAAGGCATTTCAAACTGCTTTCATGAACATGATAATGAGTTCAGTGGAATTCAGTAGCCTTCCCAGTCACTGGATCAGAATCCTGAGAAGCAAAGTGAAGCCTTGTCCAGTAGAGACATTCCACGAGGGGTGATAATGGATGGTAACAGCACTGGGATATTTAACTATACAACCAGCAAGAGAACACACCTGATAATAGCATGTTATAGAGCGTGACCAAAGGAATTACTTGGTGTGTGGGACAAGGGATTGTACATCTTAGCACACTAGCTTTGAATTGAATGCTATTTGGGATTTGACCCCAGAAGCTGGTAGTTAGCTGATATACTAAAGTGGAATAAGTTGAAGTATATATAGTGGAAGTTCTCCATGGTTTATTCTCCTCATTTTTTGGTACCATAGTACCGGTAGCAATTTAAAACTACTTTAATCCTGTTACACTTACTGTCAGTCGTGATTAGTTATTTCCGGAAGAACAAAATAGCTGGTTAAATAAACAAACAAAACATGATCTGCTATAAATAATGGTCTTGATCTAGGAAAGCCAAAAGTTCCACTCTGTTGGTCTCATTCATCCAGCTGACTAACTTCCACTTCAGTAATGTCTTTTGAGGACTGCCCTGATAGAAACCTACTATTAATCATGTTTTCTTTAATTAGATCCATTGTTAAAGATATTTGGATTGAATCCCTACATCAGCTATCTGTTTAAAAGTTCAGACAGTTAAAGAGCTTAAAGGAACTCCGTTAAATGCCTTACATCATTTAAGGGTACTAAAAACAAGCAATGCTGTTTCCATTGTGTCCCTGGATTTATAAAAAATAAATTGTTGGAGAGTGGCTGTCATTATCCTGATGCCCCATTGCTATTCTGGTATCATTTATGTAAATCATTATGTCTTTTACTTTAATTGCAGTTAAACTCCTTTCTTGTCATTAACAGAATGACGTGTATAGTACGTCCTTTTCCTTCATGCTCTGTGGCTCTGCCAAAAAGGATTGTGCCAAGCACACCATGTAATAAGCCTGGTTAAATGCTGCTACGTATAATTCAGGCTTCAATTGTAATACAATATTAAAATCTACCAGGCAAGTGTTATAGAAGTAGAGCAATCAATTACAACCCAGCAGCTAGGGTGAAAAAAAATATTGCACGTGGGTGGACTTGGACATGTATGCGTGTTTTGTGTATAGGCCTCAGTTTTCTGTGTTTTCCTTTTGATGCCAGTTAGCTTGATCGAAAAAGAGGGAAGGGTTTAACTGAACTTTGTGTCAGTAGGGTGCAGCTAAAAAGAGGAAAATGCTAGACCAAAGCATCCTGTAGTTATGAAGTTCAGGGAAAAAAACATCATGATGAAAGCCCAACATTCAGACAGCAAACATACAAAGGCACATGTGAAATCCCAAAGTCTTAGACTATTACATCTGTGTACAGTGGTGGAACTTGAGGTTTTGTGTCTTTAAAAAGCGCTGTGTGTATAACAGACATGTCAATGTGTTCAATGAAAGAGAAACTCAGCTGTATTTTATTGATTTATTCTATCAGCTGCCTTAGGGGCATGTAGGTTCAGCTGAGGTTTAACATTTAATTGCTCCAAACAAAAACATGGTGGTACTGTAACCGTTTCAAAGCATCTGCTACCATCCTGCAAAAAATAATGGCTCAACATAAGCTGAACATAAGCTCTAGAGTAACCTTGTTTAAATGTAACAAACATTTGAAATCATAAGCTACTGAAAAATTAACCGTCACATCAAGCAACATGGTTTCAAATTGCATAAATTCAAATTGCATAAATAAAATCTCAGACAGATGAATCATAACATTATGACCTTTGATAACCAACTATACACCATACATCAAACTGGCACCCAAGGCTTACCCATGCCCTTGGGTTTGGTCCGATTCCGTAGAAAAGCTAAGGCAGCAAAAATCGCTGAGTAAAAGTCAAAGCTGGCCATAAAAAAGTCAACAGAGCACCAAGTGCAGCCCCCAAACTCCATAGATCCCAATTCAATTGATCACCCATGGGATGCGCTGGACAAACAAGTCCAATCCATGGAACCCTGTAACCCACAGCACCCGAAGGATCATCTGCAAACGTACTGGTGCCAGACACCAAAGCACACTCCAAGAGGCTTTGCAGAGCCACGCCCCGATGGGCCAGACGCACTCCAGTGGCACAAGGGGAACCAAAAACCTAGATGGTTTTAATGTTAATGGTTTTAATGTTATTTCTGATTAGTGTAATGCTGTCAAAATTAAACAAACCTATATGTCAGGGGGATTTCTTCATATGGATAGTTACAGTATGGTTTATGACAACTGGGCAAGCTAACTACTGTACATATGAAAAGAAATCTCAAGTTCTGATCTATGATGGATACTTTATGGACCTTCTACACTAAAATTCTACACCACAGTAGTTTATACTATAACTTACAAATGAACTTATCTTCAGCTAAGACAGAAAGTTAGCATGATTGATTATAGACAATGCTAAGCTGGTTTGCTAGCATATCAGATTTCAAGACAATGACGGTTAAAGTGTGTGTGTGGTTGGGTGTACGATCTTTAAGCTTAAATATTTGCATATCTTTATGTTGTAAACTATTTTTGTTCTGCAAAAATACATGAATTATGCATGAAATTGCATTAAGGAAGTGATATGCAGAAATGTTTTGAAGAACTTGCTGCAAAGAAAAGCATGTCAGTAACTTTTTTTAGTTTATTGTTTTTTATTGCTAAATTGAGCTTGTCAGGCTCAACTTTTCAACGCTATTGTATGAAAAAAAAACTGTAAACAGTTGTTTAAGGGGAAAAAAAAAAAGGTTGCAAAATATTGCAGTTGTATGATGTCTGATGTACTTAGCTAAATATGGAGATCTGGTTATCTTAATAATTAATGAGCATGCACCCACCAAGCATGGGAGGACATGCAAATTCCATGCACACAGAGGCGGGAATCAAACCGGGAAATGATCCCGTACACTGGAGGTGGAAGGCGACAGTGCTAATCATTAGCCACCATGCCACCCAACTCAATTCATTTGAATATGGCCTTTTACAAAGGAGGTTGTAACAAAGCAGCTTGACAGAAATATGCATGTAAATTCCAAATACATACTATAAATTTTACATATATTAATTTATCCAACTATAACTAATCAATAGTCTCCACATTTCAAGGATTTCAAACTGTAGTGATACTGTTCTATTTATTTGTTGTACAGAATTTTCCCATCAGTACCATGAGAATGTGATTGAAATACAGTAATAGATTTCTATATAATTATTTCTGTCCTAAGGGCTTAATTTGACAAAACACAATTGACTGGCTAGACGCTAGGCTTTCCTTTTCCGTTCATTTGACTTTGCTTAGAACATTTTCCAGCAAACATAATGCAGCAAAATTCAACTCTTAACCATGTTAAATTGAGACTAAGTAGCAAAATGTATTTAATCTCATTAGATAACTAACAGCGTTAAGTACATTTAGAAGGCATCATGCTAACAAAAACAGTAGCTTAATCATCATACCGCAATTGCATATTAAGTTTGATGAAATAATTTTTTTTAAAGCTAACAAACTCAGTGGTGCTAATTTGTGCAAAGCATGCTAATTAGCTACTGGCCTTTTACCAGACTAATTAAGATTTAGCTACAAACATGTGTCCCATTTGAAAACTCATCATAGACTCAGTTTTAGGTAAATACAACCTCAAACAAACAACATATGACTTTTTTTATTTTTATTATTTTTTTTAACATGCCAATATATATTTAATAAAAAATTAACCCAAAAAGAAAAAAAAACATGTGGGTAATACTAACTCTATAGTATGATTCAATAGCTTGTAGATTTATATTTAAAACCAATAAATTGAAGTGATCATTTCCTGTATAACCCTATCAGTCTCTCACATTGCTTTGGTCCCTTCTTCTTTAAAACATCACGTGCCACAGCATTTTAATTGGGTAGAGGTCTGAACTGGATAAGCCATTCCAAAACGTTGATTCTTTTCTTTTTCAGCCATTCTGATGTTTACTGGTGTGCTTTGAAACAGTGTACTTTCTCCTGGCAGCGCTTCCAAATAAACCATACTTGTTCAGTCTTCTTCCAATTGTGCTGCCATAGACTTCAACTAAAAAATGTCAGTAAAGCCTGTAGGGTGTGAGATGTATTTGTTTAAATGTATTTATTTCTCTGAGAATTGCACCAGGGTGAATGCGCTGGAACTTCCACTCCTGGCAAAATTAGCAACTGGTGAATAATTATTCTCACTGTAGAATATTGAACTCTTATTATTATTATTATTATTATTATTTTTTTTTTTTAGAAATGGTTTTATAACCCTTTCCAGATTGATATGCAGTAACAACTTTTTTTTCTCTCTCTCTCTTTCCCTCGCAGCATCTGTCAAAACATATGCTTTTATAGAGCTTAGCACACCTGCTGGTGATCAATCAACCAAGAGCTGATGATTAGCAGCACCTGGCTGCAACTTACCCTCTTAAATCCTCTGGGGTACTGAGTATTGCCCACTTTTTTTAATGGCTTCATTTTTGTTAAATAAAGAAATAAATAAATATATATATTTTTTAGTTGAAAGAGGGGGCATTAACGTTTACACACAATATTTTATAGTACAGTATATTTATGAAACAGTTGAAAGGACTGAAGCCAAATTGGACATGCATTAATAGATGGGAAAGTGGTTAGGTCCACTATTATAGCTAGGTTGTGTCTATTCTAAAAGGAGTTGGCATGATTTCTCCAATCAAATCCTTCATACTTAATTTGACAAAGATTTAAAACTATTTGCAAATAAATCTACTGTATTACCTTTTAAATAGTACAAACAGCTAGATTTGCCTTTCACACAAACCAAAGGTGCTGCTTCCATCCAAATCTGGTCAACTTAATTCCTGAATGTGTGTATTGAAAATCTTACCATCAAAGGTGAGGACTTGTGTACAGAGAAATTTGAAGCTTGCAAAACTGCAGACTAAAGCATACAGCTCTGATTTCTCCGGATCTATTAAACTAAGATCTAAGATCCACCACTCTGTGAGCTGACAGCTATATACTAAGAGGTGTGGACTGTAAAGATAGGAAACAAAGAGTGAAACATCATCCTCCAGCAGCAGCACTCCTCCCAGCTTGCTCTCTGCACTCCAACTACTTTCCCAGTCCTGTGACCTCTCCTTCCCTCCCTAGGGGTTCGCTAACACTACTCATTCCTGATAAATCACAGGTCCCTCTGATTGTATTTATCAGGTCATTTGCACTCCCCGATCTACCATACAGAACCTGACCAAGGTTAGCTTCATGATCTAGGGCAGCATAGAGCATGTTCCACTCATCTCTTTATGTCTGAGCTTCAACACATAATCCAACAAATTAATAGTGTAGAGGGAGTGAAAAGATGCAGGTGATTACAATATGGCAGTTATTACAGTTAAGATGAATGTGCTGGAGGAACAACTCTATGTGTATAATGACAGTAAATGGATAGGAACAGGTTCTGAATCTAAACCAATTTAGGCCACTTCTTTAGGCAATATGATACAAAAAGACAAAAATTTGTCAAGAATAATACATTAGTTTTGCCTGATAGACTATGTAACCATTCCATTGTTCATAAGAGCACTTTCAATGAGATTTTAAAAGAAACCTAAAGAGCTCATTAATGACATTAATTAAACACATGGCATTCTAACATAGAAGCATGTCTAGTCATGAAAGATGCATGACTAACCTTAGCTGACATCTCACCCACCCACAAGCCATAAGTACATACACAAGGATGGCTATTTTCCAAAACAAGGCAATATTCTCTTTGGAATGTCAGGAGAGTGTCTCAAGGGTGATCATTTTCAAGTCTGTTGTCATGTCTGTGGGCAAAGTGGGAGGGAGATTTCACAGGGACAACAAAGGTGGTCTTAAGAATGTGAAGCAGACTACATCAGTCGAACGGTCCAGGCAATCAAAAGAAAGAAGGGTAGGTGGGGACTAGGACATTGTTTCAGTGAGGAACAGCTATAAGGCATTTTCAGCTATGGCACCTAACCAAAAAAAAAATTATTACTCAGAACGACAGCTTAAATGTCACAAACCAGGAGGCGTGAAGACTTCCTGCAGGGCCTCCACATCTCCCCCGTTTAGCAGGGTTTTCTAGATGAGAAGACATTCAGAGCAACAATACATACAGTGTATATATATATATATATATATATATATATATATATATATATATATAGTATATAATTGGATATAATTTTTGATCATCAAACACATTTTAATATTACACAAAGATAAATACAAATAACAATTTTTAAATGATGATTTCATTTATTAAAGGAAAAACACTGTCCAAACATGCCTGACTCTATGTGTAAAAGTAATTGCCCCCTAAATATAATAACTGGCAACAACTGCAAACAAGCTTCTGTGATAACTTGCAATGAGGCTTTTACTGTACATTGATGTGGAGGAATTTTGTCCCACTCTTTTTGCAGAATTGTTTTAATTCAGCCACATTAGAGGGTTTTGAAGCATGAATGGCCTATTTAAAACACTTAAACCTCAAGCGGCACAAATACTGTGCGTGCCAGCAACACAAGGTCAATAACAATAAAAAAAAAACTAACTACTTACAGTATATGAAGGCCTTGCCGGTGTGTGTCAGGTAGAACAAATGTCATTTTAGTGAATATGTCACTCTACTGCACACATTTTGAACCTTATATGTTTATCAAAAAAACAGCAAATAATGGCTAAAATACTCTGAGTTTTAAGAGTTACAGTCATCTTAGTCAGATTTATGTTTAGACTATAGGCCACTCTACACCTTTTATTTAGGTCACTCGAAACCTTTTTTTTTCCTTTGAGCCATTCAGAGGTGAACTTTCTGGTGTGTTTCAGTTCATTGTTCGGCGGCATAACGGCATAAAGGTCATGAACTTGTTGGTCAGATATTCTTCTTCAAGATTATCTGGTAGAACCCAAAATTTCATCCATATGGTTCTATCAGTTACCCAGGCCTGTGTGTGGCTAATAAGATTTAACTCAGCTTTCCAAAAAACAGTTCATTCATGATTTTGAAAGTGGGCAATTACTTTTTCACATAGGTCCAGGTAGCTTTTCTCTCTCTCTCTCTCTCTCTCTCAC
>JAQQZT010000002.1:21953981-21969010 GCA_030068275.1 Clarias platycephalus | reverse complement strand
AATGCAACCTCGGTCCGAAGCTAAAAACAAGTCGTTCGCAATCTTAACTAGTGCAGTTTCTGTGCTATGATGGGGCCTATTTAGAAAGGTTCAATTTAGAAAGGTTTTAATTAGCAGATTGTTGAACTCAGGTCCTCTGAGAAACTGAGCAATTCATTTGGGTGACTATGCATTTGGGATGATTATAAATAATTGCTTTATATACAGTAACTACTGTAGGTACTATGTAGTCAAAATTACAAATTGTATTACCAGAAAATTCATTATAGTTTTATCATGAAGTATAGTTTGTTAAAGTTATCGACTGTTCACTGATGGAGATTCAACTGTTTCTTAAAAAACATTCAATCCCATCTGCTACCAACCACCATTTATTGTAGTTGGTAAAAATCACCAAGATCACAAATTTTTTTCCCAATCTGATGTCTCATGTGAATATTTTCTAAAAATGAGAGAGAAGAAAAAAGGGAGTCACATGACTTACTGCATCTTCTTACTTTTTCTCTATAGCAAATACAGTATATGATAGAGCACGGATGAGTTAAAGGTACATTGAGCCTGCAGGCTTTAACACTAACAAGGGCTAAACTGTGCTTAAACATCCATCCATCTAAGTCCCTAAAGGCTTCTCCTCGTCTCTCCACACAGCTTTGCTCACAGTCTGAATTCCTCTGGCTGGCAAAATCCAGAAGCTCCCCAACTGACACTTCGTCTAAGAGTGCATGAAACCCAGACAGCAAACTGTGAACTATTTACTTTGTGGAAAGGCCAGTCAGAAATCAGCATAATTTATCCTGGCATGGTGGTGTGAGCATTTTATTACTTTATTAAATGGCACTTTGGTCTTTTACTAGCTCATACCACAGCAGGTAAAAAAAAACATCATTGTGGTATACCTGCTATATACTCACAGATTTCCCAATACTTTTTATTTTCTGTCCTGAGAGACGTCCATTTAGTCCAGTAGGATGACAATGCTCCTTTAAAAAAGTTTTAAAAGTGTTTTTCCTAATAATTGTTTAATCTGTTAACAAATTGAATTTGGCCAATTAACTACTTAGATTGATCCAAAAAAATCACAACCCTAAACATTTATGGATTTTAAGAAAAACCTGCCAGAATTTCTCAGCCTCTGAAGCAGAAAGAAACATGAAATAAAAATGCTTTACAGGTTAAGCTTAAGCTTTTATTGTAAATGATTGCCCGTGCCTTAGTGTTTCATGTTGACAGATGTGATTGTTATTTCTAGCTGCATTTTCATATTAAATTTTTTTGATAGCATGATAACTATAACTATTATATGTAACTAAATCACAGTTTTAGTGTCTACTGTTACTGTATGTCATCATCAAGTCACTACAGTTGTCGATGGACATGCTTGCCAAAGCACTCACTGTGAACAGACTTATTGCACGGTCTCCAGCCTTATACTGGATGTCAGCACTGGCACAATCATCAGTGCCACTTGGCAGCGCATGCTCCTACAGACTCTTCTTATTTAAAACCATTTCTCACAGCCGTGCTCAGATGTGGCTCCCTCAGGTACTCTTGGTTGAGGAGCACTTTTGGCCGTCACTGGGGTAACAAGTGGCTGTGCCAGGTCCTTCAGCCACACTTTGTAACCACTCTTGTACTTGGCGCTAAATGTTGGCGTCCAACAGGTTGAGTGATGCTTTAGTTGATAATAACCAACCTTCTAATCCAGTGAATCCACGCCTTTCATGTGTTTTTAGTAACTGGAAAGGCATGCTAGCACTACAGTCACAGTTTGGTGGCACTCCTGCTTTCTTGTCTTCATGATCCTTCCAAAATTCATGTTTGCTCAAGGAAACTTTCTTGGTCAACATTTACTTTTTACTGTAAGCATGAACAGTGCCACAGGCAGTTTTTTATTTTATTTTTTAAAGCTCCTCATCCATGAAAATGTACAGTTGAGACTGTAGGGTCTGGCTGGATCTCAGATGAAATGGCAAGCAATACCCTTGTTCTTTGTTGCCTCACACCATTGTGTAGACATGGAAGTTTGTGACGTACTGTAGCAGCTGGAGCACTTTGTTGTGACCCACAGCTTGACATTTTTATTTTGTTGGCTTGAGGGGAGATACCGACAGAAGACGAGCCTTTCTTTGAATTTCAGCATGCTCTTATCTGTTTTCACCAAGTCATTTAAATTAAAACTTGACAGGAGAGGTAGCTCATCTATATGAACCATCATAATGTCCACAGCTTGTCAGAGCAGTCCGTGACATGTGCTTTTTTATGTAGGTACAGATATATGAAAATGCATATCAGATGTACTAATCTGGTAAAGTAATATTGGAAAATAAATCTCACACTTACAGTATGTGAAAATGTTATACCTGGAACAATATTTTTTTTGTTCATATGATTATTTGGAATTTGCTTCATACTGTAGGATCAGGCACACCATTCCCATTCATGCCCCAGTTTACACTACACTGAAAGGCTCTGGGTGACATTAGTGGAGGAATAAGGGGAGCAATGGAAATGTTATCAACTTGTGCTGAGACAAGCATTGAAAATTGACACCAAAACAAGGTTAATTGAATAAAACCAAGCTTAACTGTGATATGAATCACTATTCTGGTGTTTTAAATCGAGTTTGTTCTGGGATCTGTGTGAGGGATCAATGCTTTTTCTCACTTCCCACACACAGAACTGTTCAGATATCAAGGACCATATTGGTAATGCTCAGCATGGTGGCTAATATTTAGTTATATAAGAAGGGGTTTTGTGCATTAGACAAAGAAATGCCACTTATTACCGCTTCATTTATTGAGAGTAAAGCTGCATCTAGTGATTCCTATCATAATCAATAAATATGTTCAATAGACAAATACCACTAACAGCGATATCAAGTAGGCTGACACATTATTAGAGCACTCTTAATATTGTAGAAAATCCATATGCTAGTCACTGACTAAAAAAACATCAGAGCAGTTATTTGAAGGTGGATTGCAGCAGTTTGTACGTGGTTCATAGACTTCATATCTGGTTCATGGCTCTTCGTAATAGATTGTAGAATCCAAAAATATGCCGAATTCCTTGTTAAATATTGTTGTGTACAGCTTTGAGCTGCCACTTCCAGAGAACTTTGAGCTGTTATTCCCAGGTGAAAAATACTCTCATATAGGGTTCGAGCAAATCTGTCAAAAAAGATAAATCCTACTCTACTGTATACACTAAACTACTAAATATTATATTACATCTGGTGATGTTTTTGTGACAGATTAATAGCTTCTATAGCCAAAGAGATCCAAAACATGGCTATTTAAGTTGCTGTTACAGGTAAGAATTCACATCAGCAATTCTTGATAAGCCTTGACAATTTATGAGGTACAGTATGAATGTTCACCGATCAGCTATAACATTAACAACGCAAAACATTAACATATTAACACTGATTATCAATTATATACCAGTACATTGGTGACAGGATCATTGGGGCTCATGCATGCCCCTGGGGACCAATGGCCAGCCCATCCGGCTTGATCCCATGCAATGCAGTACAAATGACCAAAAAAATAAATAAATACTGGCTATGACTGAAAGGCACCAGGACACCCAGTGGGCAGCATTGTGTTGCGGAAGATGACAGTCAAAGAGCCCAAGACTGCCACCCGGGGCAGAACCACCCTGGTAGCACTAGGTGAACATGCACAGTTCTGGGCATAATGGTTTGCACGGTAAGGTTATGGCTGATCAGTGTAAATGGTGACAGTTTTTGACAGTATTGACTCAGCATGAGTTTGGTATGGCTCCTAGCACAGTCCTAGGTGAATTCTAAGTACGTCTTAAAATTTTATAGATAAAATGTAGTCAGTTTAAAGTGAATTAATATTTGTGACATTGTAGAGTTAAAGTAACCATCAAGAATTTCAATTCAGGACAGTTTAGCGTGCTCTAGCAAACAAGTCAGGAATGTGGTAACTCCCCCTAAGAATATTATGAGAACTTACAGTATGCCAGTTGTAAGGCTTTGGAGTGGACTCTTAGTTTTCAGTGCCAGAAGTCAGTGAATTTGGGATGGAATTAAACTAAAAGCAAGATGGTGAGGTAATGACTTGACACAGCATTTTTTTATTATTATTATATGTTGTGTCGAAGAAAAAAAAATAAGAAAATGAAACAATGTAGAAAATGTACTTTAATCTACAGTAATTTTCATTTCATCAGGTGCACAAAATTTCTGTATGCCAAATGTTCATTCACAAAAAGACAACGTGTTCTGATAGAACAGGGAAAAAACTTTTTTTATTATTTATTATTAGTAAAATATTACTATAAATGTATTTCATAACCAGACAAACTGCATACAGCAGTGCATAATGCACAGCAGTTAATAAGCATAATTCAACCAAGGACATTGTTTTTCCACTGTGTTATACATTTCCTTCAATTTGAAACAATTGAATTACAAATTGAAATATTACTCACATCAACAGAAGTTGTGTCTGTATAGAAAATGGATTGATGGACGTGGTTGTGTGAACATATAATTTATAATGCATGTGAGAAATTCTGTTCCAGAGTTACTTAACAAGTCGGTTATTGAACAAGTGCAGGTCATATAGTACAGACTATGGCCAGAACATGCAGGATGAGTGATCAAACAATGCAATTGCAGTCAGTGAATAAATTTGATGTGAATTCCATGATGTGATTGTCTCATTTTTGCATAATCACACCCTACAAGTCTAAAACATGTTTCATGATTTACAGTATTAACAGATAAGTCCACATCTTCACCAGTCCTTATTTGGAACAATGAATTGGTTAAAAAGTCTTACCTATTTACTTGTTTAGGTGTTGGACAGTGAAACAGAAACACTGGCCAATTTAGTGTTGGAGGTTTCATGGCTAAATTTAAAGGCGGAGCCGTGTATCAGGATGATCATGCACCAATACACACAGCAAGACTGGTAACAGAGTGTTTTGATGACCATGAAAGTGAACTTGAACATCTCCCATGGTCTGCACAGTCACCAGATCTAAATATTATTGAGCCACTTTTTTTTGGAGGAGTGGCGCTTACGGTATTTGTGTTTTGGAGGAGTGGGTCAGGAAATGTTTTTTCTCCACCAGCATCACGTAGTGACCTGGCCACTATTCTGCGAGAAGAATGGCTCAGAATCCCTCTGGCCACTGTGCAGGACTTGTATCTGTCTTTTCCAAGACGAATTGATGCTGTATTGGCCACAAAAGGAGGCCCTACACCATACTAATGAATTATTGTGGTCTAAAACCAGGCGTTTCAGTTTCACTGTAGTTGTAATGACATTGCATTGACGTCCACCATAGAGGCAACATCTGTGCAGCATTGTTTTTGAAAGTTAGCATCATTTTGATACAATCATGTTGAAATAACATTGAATAAATAACCCAAACAACCATCCAAACAACAAATTTTTCCATTCGCACAACGCCAGACCAAATCCGTGGTCCCTTAAGATTCTAACAGAACTCTGATTGGAGATTGCAGCAAACACAACAGCTCCTCGAACACTGTATCTAAAGTGACTGTATCTTATGTCAGGCATCTCTTACTGTTGTAATGTTAATGTTAATAATACAACAATAAGTTTCATTTTCTTTTAGAAATGCTACCATTAGGTGTACTGTATATTAGCTCCCAAATTACTGTACTGTAATCTACTGTTTGTAGAGCATCCAAGCTCTATCACACCTGCACACCTGCTTTCACAGGACAGGTCTCAGACTTTTTTTTTTTTTTTTTTACCCTTTTGGATGCTTTCCAATTTAAAATTTCAGTAACTTGCTGTTGAATAGGATTTGTGGTTCTCATTGTTATGTACGTGCATTCAGTAGCATCAACAGCATGTTCCCTAGTGGTCCTGTTGTAAGCACACAATCCTGTCATCAGAGCAATGGGAGTTCACATCCAGCTTAGGATCTGGTTTTAGTTTTTATATTCTTTTGAAGTTGTTTTTGCAACATTGTTTTAGGACATTTTTTCAATGTTATCTCATCATTATGTAACTAATGTTGTTTTGACAACATTTCATCAAAGTTATCATACTTTCAAAAACAACCTAATACTAGGGATGGGAATCATCAGTCAACACCCAATACGACGATATTATCATGACACCTAGGAGCTGTGATTCTGTACGTTTTACGATTTTATAAATATCCTGATTCGATATTGGCGAATCGCCTCATACCAATCCAGCGTTTGCCGCCTGGTTGTAAGTTCGCGGCCAGGTCGATGGTCTTCTCCAGGATTTACTCTGAACATGGCATGAAATCCACTCTTCGTAGAGCCACCTTAGGAGTGTCTTCGGAAGAACCTAACAACAACGTACGATGTTCGTGGGTCATTTAGATTCAGAAGACATTTCCAGAAGCCCACCAGAAGTGGATAGTCACTACTCTATATAACACGACAAAATGTGCTGACAGACAGAACATGTTTCTAACAACTACTTGAAAGTGCCATACGGCCACCTTAAGACAAAAATTTTCGCATGATTGACTTACAGTATGTAGACTGTATGAAGGTCCTAAGGCAGCAACCTTAATGTAAGAACTCTACGGCCACCGTATGATAGAAAAGTAAATTTTTCTTCTCAAGAAAGCATTACTTTCTTCTTAATATTTAAACGGCAGCCATAACATCTTCTTAAGGAGGCTGTAGAAAACTATGATCCCCACCATGAATATCGATGAACTGCAGAAGTCAGAGGAACAGGGAAATTCGTACGAACCCGTTGTTCATAAGAATATTTGTGACCGAGGTTTAAACAATACAAAATAACTTCTAATACAAGTTTAACATTTAACTTAAATTCATTTAAAGCAGCATTTTTACTAAGCAGCACATTTCTCTCTTATGTTATAAAGGCATAATTGTTATTTCTTTACAAACTTACAGTAGCAAATAATTCACTCCTACCACACAGGATAAATATGTACGTAGCTTAGAGCGTACTGTACCACCTGAAGGGTTATACAGTAAAGCAATGGCGAATTTTCTTAAATAGTAAAAACCTCGAGCACTTCCTAACTCTCAAAACCTAATGTAATAATGAGCATCCGGGTGCATGTGTCTTCTAGTGCAGGCATGCGGGGCTTTTAATTTGTGTGATTTTCAAGACTAATTCATGGATTTGGTGTTTTAAGACTTGTGTACAGTAAGTATGTGTAGTGAGTGAGTTTTGAGACTAATTCGCTCGCAGAGTTTGAAGAAAAAGGCAGATTGGAGCCTTTAATTTGTGCGATCTTTGATAATGTAATACCATAAAATGCGTTTCTGTGTCACCATCCAAAAATTCCTGTAAGATATAAGAGTACTGTTCAAAAGTCATGAGCCACCCCTTATTTCTTCATAATAAATTAAATTATGATACAAAAAGTAGAATCTAAAAATCAGCAGCAGCAACCTCATTTCCTCTCTCCTCTGTTCCAACCATGCAGCATTACCAAGATACTAATTACCGTCCTGAGCATCTGTCATCATCTGCACCTCTTTCTTACTGGTTCATGCTTTAAGTTAGATTTCTTAATGCTTGAATGATATATAGGTCACTGTGTGGCTTAACAAACAAAAAAACATGGGTCAGGTACAGGGACTGGACTGATAATGCCAACCTTTCCAAAAATGAGAGCCATAAAAAAATGCCCTTAAGGATGGCTGAAGAACTATTCCTCAAGACTACGTTAATAAAAACATGAACATCTGGCTCTTTGGAATCAAAAATATACAGAAATGAGGTATGACTGAAGACTTTGCCTTATGGTTTAAAAGACAGATTATGATCAGTTAACAGTAAATGAGTAAATAAATATATATGAATAATGAAATGAAGATTAGTATGAGTATAAAATAAAGATAAAGCTGAGTGTCTGTTCAAGTGTATGTTCCAACTTTCAGGTGATTGAAAAAAAAAAGAAATCTATTTCAGGATGCCTCTCTGTAGGCTTCTGACAGCAGGGACAGAGTCCTTTTCATTCAAACACGTTGAAGTGCCGAGCTTTCAAGATAACACTCCTTCGTCAAAGATTAATAATTCATCAGGCCAAGAGGGCCCATGAGAACTCCCTGTTGTGCTGTTTATTTCTCTCCAGGTTGTTATATGCATATGATTGAGGCTCGGCGCAGTCGGGGAGTCAGTATTTGATTACTCTGTTGGCTGAAGTGGACCGAGTTTTTCGAAAGAGGTTACCCAGTGAATCGTTATGACAGAGGAAACACGTTTAAGCGTGTGAGTCTTTGGACTACACTCCAAACCAAGCACATCATAATAGGCTGTAAAATCACAGAGGACGTTAAGGTAGAGACATGGTGTCTTTTATTACATTAGATATGTTAACAGGAAGCGAGAAAGTGAGTAAACTTTGACACATGGACTAAATTACAGATGCGTCTGTTAAGACAAGAGTGTGGTCGGTGTTAATTTGTGTAGTTTGTTGGGGATTTGCACATGAACAGGTAGAGGAAAAACTGAGTGTCAGAGGAGCTTGGTGTGATTCACGTATACAGACTAATGGGAGCAGTTTGAATTAACTTTTTCATCAGGGTGCTAGATTTTGCTCATGAGAGGCAGACTTAGGGGTAATGTTTCTGTCTTCTGTTTTACATGAAAACATTAGCAGATGTACAAAATTCTGTTAGGAATTCACATTTTCTGTTTCAGGCTACTGTGTTGTGACTTGATGGGTTTTTTTCAGTATAAACTTATCTTAAAAAGTTCAAGGGTCAAGCACTGATTTAATTCATTTCAATAAGCACTAATTTATTTCTGTAAATATTTTATTATGATTTGAAGATTTTTTATATCTTGCTTTATACAGTAATGCACTAACAAATAAAAAGATGCACTTTCTATTCCTTCGCTGGTAATTTGGTTATAAATTTTTTTCAGGTACTCTATAATCAGATGAATCATTTTGTATTTTCCAGTGAGAGCACTGCAGCACTGCAATGTATTTCAAGTGGATACTTTTTTTTTTTACTTAATGCTGCTTTATTTATTTGCTTATGTGTTACTTTCTCCAGGCAAAGGTCAATGATGTATTATAAAACGATGTAGTGAAGCAGCATATACCAGTTTTCAAGAAATAAGCACGATCCATTATGTTTCCGTGCCCTAACCAAGCAATGTTTTATTTAGGTGTGTTTTGGATAACGCATAACATTATTATATCGCATTGTCCATTAGGCTTATGTGACATTAATTCCGTAGATCTAATTGAGTAAATTAGTTCCATGTTATGGTTTGTGCCTCAGAACTCATGAGCTGGCCTACAGCTGTATAATCCTTGATGCCTTCTTGAGTGAAACATGTTTCATGATCTGCAATATTAATGGAGTGGTAAATTAGTGTGGCGTACTCAGCAGCCCTCATCTTCATGGCAAATGGAGTGAAGCGGAGAGCGCAGTTCAGAGACTCTCAGTAAATACCACCCAGTCAACAATAATAATAATTCCCAGAGATCATTATTAACACTGACATCTGCATTTAAATTAAATATAAAGTACACTGGGAGTTTTTGTGTAGTATATGACACGAACAAGTTTTTTTTAATGAAAAAAGACTTCCACACCACTCTCAGGGCACAGCCGGGGAAACCAAGCTCATCCTTTACTCTATACAGTATGTGTCGACCAACTATGCATTAACAATCAGTCCTGCACACTTAATTCAATCTGTGTCCTGGAAACTACTGGCTTTTTTTAATTTTATTGGGATGGATGTTTTCTTGCACTGACTTCCAAGTTTTAGTGCTTGACTGGTGGCCTTTTGCCTTAAAGGTCATGAAGAGTAACAGATGCTAATGGAGGGTTTTAAGACATTTCAGAAAATAAACAGAGTAATTTTTCTTCCATCTAAGTCCTACAGACGCGCAGTTGTCTTTGTGTTATAAATAGGGCAAAATAGGATGCTTTTCAAAATGCTTCTTTGCAGCCAAGTAAATCGTGATGCTCTTTGGTTTGTTCACGTTTACATACATCATTAAAGTGACTAGTTTAAGCCGTAAATGCGGATCATGTAGCACTCGCTATGCTTAAGAGCTATGGTTTTGCACCTTGTCGTTAGACATTGAAAGATTTTGAAAGGATCATTCACACCCTTTGCTTTCTCAGACAGCGAAGCAGAAAGTCAGTTATAAACCAAACACTAAGTGAACCTTGTGATGTCATTACAGTCAGGTATAATAAATTCAGTGCGGACAGAGAGCTATTAAAGTCATTTAGAAAGCAGAACATCAGAAAAAATTAACAGCCAACGTACTGTAAAAGTACACTCAATAGCCACGTCATTAGGTGCTCTGCTCAACTGCTTGATAACGCAAATATCTAATCAGCCAATCACACGGCAGCAACTCAGTGCATTTACAGTATGCGTGTAGACATGGTGAAGGCAATCTACTGAAGTTCAAACTGAGGTGATTTAAGTGACTTTGAACGTGGCTTGGTTATTGGAGCCAGATGGGTCTGAGTATTTCTACAACTGTGAAGGTTTTTTTCTACTGGGGTTTTTACACACAACCATTTCTAGGGTTTTTAGAGAATGGTTTGAAAATAAACAAATATCCAGTGAATAGCACTTCTCTGGCAGAAAATCCCTTGTTGATGGTAGAGATCACAGAAGATTGGCCATACTGGTTTCGAGCTGATAGAAAGACAGTAACTCAATTTGTTACAACCGAGGTATGGAAAAGAGCATCTCTGAACACACAACACATCGAACCTTGAAGCAGATGGGCTACAGCAGCAGAAGACCACGCCAGGTGCCACTCCTGCCAGCTAAAAACAAGAAATTGAGTCTACAATTCACATGGGCCTACCAAAATTAGACATTAGAAGATTGCGTGGTTTGATGAGTCTCGATTTCTGCTGGGACATTGTTATGGTAGGGTCAGAATTTGGCATAAACAACATGAAAGTGTGGATTTGTCCTTTGCAAGGTTGAGGCTGCTGATGTTCTTGGCACAGTTTAGGTCCCTTAATATCTGAGTGTTGCTGCTGACCATGTCCATCCCTTTATGACCACAGTGTACACGTCTTCCGATGGCTACTACTTAAAGCAAGATGACGCACCATGTCACAAAGCTAAAATCATCTCAGACTGGTTTCTTCAACATGACATTGAGTTCATTGTCCACAGTCACCAGATCTCAATCCAATAGGGCATTTGTTGGGATGTGGCGAAACAGGAGAATTCCATCATAGATGTAGAGATGGCAAATCTGCTGCAACTGTTTCATGCTGTCATGTCATTATGTACATTTCCAAATAAGGAATGTTTCCAGCACATTATTAATTTGATGCCAAGAAGAGTTAAAGGTGGTTCTGAAGTTGAAAAGTGGGTCTAACCAAGTACTAGCAAGGTGATAATACTAATAACACTTAATAATACCTAGAATACTGTACCTGCTAATACTATATTTTAATCCCTTGCTCTTTTATTCATTCAGTACTTATGAAATGAGTGAAATATGGAAATGTTCAAACCAGTGCTAAGTCTTAGCCCTGTTCAATAGGACTCAGGTACTGCACACTTATGTTTTCTTTAAGACTTGTTCAAGTAGCAAGTGTCAAATGTACTATTTACAAGTTGTCTTGTTGATATGATGTTTTGACCAGTGCCCATCTTCTCAACAGTCACTGAACGTGTAGGTGTGGACATTAGACAACCGATTAGCTGCAGTTCCTATCTACAACAGCTAACAATAATTCTATTCCTTTCCCCTTTCCCTTCCTCTCTGTCCTTCAACCTGAAACAGTGCAAATGCTTATTTTCCTGTTTCGCATGATTAAATCATTTATCACCATATTTTTCAAATGGAAAATCTCAAGTAAGTGAAACACAAGCCCACTCAGGGTAATTCAGGGCCAAGCTTGGGAAAGACTTTTCTGTGTCATGTAGTAATAAGGTGGATGTTGCAGGAAGCTACAGTAATCTTATTTTGTCTGTATTCACCACATTCAAAAGTGTCTCGAGGCCATCTGGAGAAATCAGCTATGTCTGAGGCTTCCTACTGGTAGGCCGTTGCAGAAATTCTCTCCCCTGACTGGGTCGAGGATGATGAGCATCTCGCTGGGGTAGCCATGCAGGAAATTCTCTCTCTCTCTCTCTCTCTCTCTCTCTCTCTCTCGCTCTCGCTCTCGCTCTCTCTTTCTCTTTTACACACACACACACACATTCTCTTTCTCACTCAGTAATTCTTTTGCTCTTCACTCTTGCTGTCTGTTATGTAGAGGATGGGAAGTAGGACAGGAGGCAGGGGGTAATCGAGCTTTTGCTATTTGCTGTTTTCCCCATGTGGATCTCCGTGTTTCAGTGATGACCAAGACATTTATTGCGCTTGCAAATCTCCTGGCTGCAAACGTAAAAAGAAAACCTTGAGGCACTTGGTATGAGAGGTTGCGGTGTTCTTTCTGCTAATGTGAATCAGGCAGGACCCCTGCTAAGTGCATGCCTCTGGGCTTGTGGACGAAAACCTGATATGCATTTTAAAAATAGCAGACTGGCAGTTGAACTCAGTCCATCGATTTGAGCACTCAATTTAAACGATCAGTTTCAACACATTACATAATGGATCATGGTTGATGGAGTTTTTTTCACACTCTTCCTGGTACAGTTATTAATCTTATGCATATGTTTTGAATTGGCTGCTGACATTCTTTCTAGAGTCATTTATAATGACCTCCTGACTTTGTATACAAACTATACAAGCTTGTTTCTGTTGAGAGGTTTCTTTGTGTTGCTGCTTTAATAATAGACATTAGCCCTTTTCAAGTATTAGTCATGATATTTTCATTTTGTCTTTTTAATGTGACATTTATTTCGCACAGGCAGGGGATCATCGTTTGTATACCCGCATTTCAGTTAATTTAATTAATTGACATTTACAGAATATAAGTATTTCCTCTGTTCAGAGGTGATAATGATGATACAGTATGCATTCGTTTATATAATGATCAGGACTAATGGAAAACTAGGATTAATAGATTAAAAGCGAATCACAGATTATAGTTTCTCAGAAGTGGTCTCACTGATGTTTCGTGTCTGTAGTCTGCATCAGCATTAGGTTAACGTCCCTCCATCTTTACTTTACAGAGACGCTGTTCTTCTATGGGTACATGAATCTGAGTTCCAGCGGCCAGATGCCTGTGATGGAGGAAGTCGATACCAGTGAGAGGTTAGAAAACGTTTTTACTGTACTTCTTAATAATTTATGCTTCACCTCTGACCCATTAAGAAATAATCCTCATCCATCGTGTATGATCGTGCATTTTTGTTACTCGATGCTCAACTCTTTGCTATGCTTTGTAGACGAGGAAGAAGAATCGATATACTTCCTCTGGTGGTGTGGCTGTGATTTTTGAACACTGTCTCATTTTTCAGCAGAGTAAACATGGCCTTACTCTCCTGGAATCGGCTTTCCCACCTGCTCTATCTGATTATCTGACCCAAATGAACCTTGAGCATATTGTGACAATTTTCATGCACCATTGAACATAGAAGAAGTCATAAATAGCAGTACACCATCACAGAACAGGCACAGATTTAATGCGTATTAAACTTTGATCGACTCTGGCATTAAGCTGCAGCTGCCAGTGTCCTTGTCTTGCCTCTGGCCTTGGAACATTGTTGCAGATGTTGTAGTTAATTTATATAAAATAAAATCAACCCATACAATTTAATAACTGACGCAAAACAGGACGCTCATTCAGGTCCCGTGGTGCACGAGTCACTCGCCGGCTGCTCGGTGAGGTTGAATAATTCAGGCAGCTGTCTGGTTCTATGTGAATAACTATTCTAGTGTGTCTAACAAAGCTGTCAAAATCCTCATTGATAAAACACAGGAAGCCTGGGCGCAGCTCGTGATTATCATCTTTGACTGCCTCCAAGTATCGCACTCAGTCTTGGATTGTGCCTTTTTCCCCCCTCTCTTTATGTTTCCATTTACATTCTTGCGCGTGGCCTATAGTGTCACCGCTTGATATCAGTCCAAACCACATGTTCTCTTGCTTGTTTTAGTCAATGCTTATCAGGAGAGATTTGTTTTGCTGTCTCTCAAGAATATAATTTAATACAGCATTCAATGGGTTGTAGAGAAAAAAAACAACATATTCATAGTGTGGGGAAATTTGAACACGTTATTCAATAGCATAGTTATAGTATTCTAATCAAATATTTATTATAACTCCGTCAATTGATCAATATTATAATAAGGAAGAGGAGCAGAATGTAAGTTTCTCTGTCCAGATCCTTATCTTATATATCTGAGATAAGATATCACCGAATCATGTAGCGTAGCCTGGCGTCAGGGCTGGTGGTGAAATCTAATGTAGTGAATGTTATCTGAATTGAGAAAGGAGTGGCTGATGTCTCTTATGTGCTGGAACATGTGCTATTTGTAAATATGATGGGATTAAAGATAGCAATAGCTTACTGGCTAATACCTTACTGTTTCTATGGTTTAATAGTTCATTGTCCTTAATCCTTAAATCTCAAGCAGCACGGAGCCGAACTAGGAAAGCAACATTGGTCAATGATCAATTTAAAAAATAAAAAAAACACTCCTTATATGGGCATCCTGTTTTGTGTATATCGACGTTAGAGTCGAACCAATGGCAGCATTACTAAAAAAAACGATGTTAAAAGATAAAGTTAATTTTAAATTAACCTATTAGTGAAATCTGGAAATGATGTCGCAAAACTGTAGAAATTCTCATATTATTATTATCAGGAAACAATCATAAAGCATGTGATGTCCTTATATATATATATATGGTATATATATATGTGTGTGTGTGTATGTGTGTATTTATATATATATATATATATATATATATATATATATTAGGGCTGCAACAACTAATCGATAAAATCGATAATTATCGATAATGAAATTCGTTGTCAACGCATGCCGTTATCGATTAGTTGGGCTGCGCATGTTACTGAGGAGCGCGACCACAAGATGCACAAATACACAAAGATACACACAGCCGCATGCGCAATGACGGTTACAGA
>JAQQZT010000002.1:21911458-21937688 GCA_030068275.1 Clarias platycephalus | reverse complement strand
GTGTGTGTGTGTGTGTGTGTGTGTGTGTGTGTGTGTGTGTGTGTGTGTGTGTGTGTGTGTGTGTGTGTGTATGTGGCATGGTGTCCAATGACACGTGCCCACACAGACACACACACAGCAGGCAAAGAGCAGGCTGAGCCTTGAGCAGAGAGAGAACATGTGTTCACTCCGCTCCGCGCTCAACTAAAGTTTTTTTTTTATAATCAAATGTCTATGCGTCGCGCGACACAACGAATCGATTATGAAATTAGTTTCCAACTCTTTTTGTAATCGATTTAATCGATTCGTTGTTGCAGCCCTAAGAAAATGGTTTACTAAAGTGAGCATACACACTGAGGGATTTGAAGAATATGTGTCCTTCAGACAGTCATTTAAAACCAACTTTCTTATTAAGCATATCATTTCATTTTAGTGTGTGGAAAACACGTGTGAAATTTTTAGCCACCTGTGGAGCTCAGTTTGTTATCTGCCTTCTTACAGTACATGTCTCACAAGAGACATGAGCACAATAAAGGAAATCCAAAACCAATTTGAATACTCCTAAATTATTTTCACTATCTCTTACTATCTACCCCAGCACATCTTGAGTTATTTGTATACACAACAATCCTAAGTTCTCCTTTTTCTGAAATTAAAAACTCAGAACCTTGAGAAATTCAAATTAGTAAGTAAAAAAGTATAAAGTATTTAATATTTTTTTTGAAAACCTAAACTACCTTAGAATGAATACTTGTATGCAGTTATATTTTGCATTTAGTGCCTAGTCCTGAAATATAATATTTAATTACAGTCTCAGCACCGTGTATCAGACAGGTACAAGGGAGGTTCAAGACAAATCGGTACATTTGATTGTGCAGAACAACAGAACACAGTTACAAGAGTAAAAACTCCTTTTATGTCGCTATATAATCCCCAGCTGCACTAATGCACGTATCCCAGCATTTCACTAGTGCTTGGGTACCATCAAGGTTTTATCAGAACACCAGAGGCATGTTTGACTGCCTACTTCTTGTCGGAAACACTGGCCCCTCAGGAACTCCTTTATTGGACCATGCATAATGGAAATGGCTTGAAGCGAGGTGAGGACCGTACGGGGGATGCGGCAGTAACTCCCAGCCGAGTTCCTGTAACGTGCAAGTCCTGTTCATGAATGATTGTCTGTACAGTTCCCACAGACAGATGCATCTTTTCTGCAAGATGGTGACATGGACACGGCCTTTGAAAATGTTTGAACCAATAAAATCTTTTGCTGCAGATCAGAGTCTCAGCACCATACTGTGCTTGAAGTCTTCTGTGAATGTCAATCACCTTTACACCTTCATTCACATGAAATTTCATCTCAAGTCCTGGTTTGACTTGAACACCCTCATAAATCAATTGAAAATGAATTCCTTTTTTTAAATAGTTCAACATATTTTTAATAGATTACATTATAGTTACAATGTACAAACGGCTATGGAGGTGTAATGTAGCAGTGTTCTTTGAAAGTTTAAAGAAAAAGACTTCTAGGCATGGGTTTATTTAATGTATTTGGGTCCACAAGCACATAGGCTGCTGCTGGCCAAAGCACACAAACACAATAAAAGCTTTCACACACACACACAAAAAATAATGACAGAACAGTTTTTCTTATTCATGGGCGATGTCATCACTGTTGGAAGCAAAAATATTTTGAACAGTCCATGTTTTAGATTTCCTTCTTCTGTCAGACTGTTATTTTATTTTGCAATATTGACTATAATTTTCTACCAACCACAAGGTTCAAATTACTGCAAGTCTGTTAAAGCTTAATTAGGTAGTATAAACCACTGATGGCCTTGCTGGAATAGATTTTCTAGCAGGTTTCTAGCAGTTGTGTCAGTACAGATTTATTATTTTAAGTATGACGGTAGGTGATGAAAACAAATGAATTTATATTTTGTAATTGTTTTGTTTACTAGGTAAAATCCACATGTTTTTTTTTTTTCTATGACCATAATAAAGAAATGTTTTCACTCAGGCGTGTATGTAAGACACCACAGTTTCCTTTCTGGGACATATGTTGTGCCCCTGGCATTTTCAATCATTCCCATACACTTCATAAAAAGCCTTTCATTGAGCTGCCTCAGTATTTCTGCTTTAGTGAGGTGTGGGAGGAACTGAATGAACATTAGCAATTTGGAAACCTGGTGCACTTAAAGCATAAAAACCTGCTTGAAATAACTGCACTTATAAATGGCAGCAATCACCAGTCTAATGTAGTTGTCTCCTGTTTTTGATGCTTCACAGTGCCCTAAAGACAGCTGAACAGGTGAGGCGAGACTTAATCTTAAGAGTTTTATTTTTAGAAGTACTATAAAGCAAGCAGACATGCATTAGAGCCCTCTGCCTATGTTCTAGTTACAACTCTATAGCTCACTGGAATAGTCATTACTGCTCACTTCACTCCCATGGCTCTGACGTATGCTTTTCATTTGACTGCAGGACTTCTCTCCACAGTGAGCTCTTGTTCTTTGCCAAGCAAGCTTAGTGCTGAGTTATTTATGCAGCCGTTTATGATCGCACTTCCAGCCTTTACTCAGGTAGCCACAGGAAAGCTCAAATGCACAACCAGAAAATTGACTAGACTAGTTCTGTGAAAAACTGATCATAGATCTGTTGCATTTAATTATTTACATATGTTGCTCATTTAGGCAGTGATCCTGCAGTTTATCTGTGTTGCTGTTTTTAGTCGATCCTGGAATACTAAGAGCATTAGCAGGCCTCATTTATTACCAGCACTGCTATGTTTGCGCTTAGTCTGATACCTGCTACTTGTACCACAATTATAATAACATAAACCATGTGGCCCTCTGACATCTGTCCTCTAGCAGTCCTGCATTTGCCACGAGACATTCAGCAGGTTTCAAGTAACACAATGCAGTCCATGGTGCTCTGGTACACGCAGTGAAACTACTGTGTGGGTCGTGTTTCTGATGTCATGCTGTTTAACACTTGCCCCTGTTGTACTCACTTAAACTGAGAGCCACACACATTGGTCACGATGGGATTTTTTGGAGACGAGTAAGAAAATAGAAAAAGGAGTCTAAAAACAAAACCAGTGACCTGCCACCATTTTGCATTTTAACATCAGCATGGACTGCTACAACTTGCAAATACGTAACTTAATAGTATAACAAAAAAACAATGAACATATATTAAATGATTGACAGATTCATTGCTGTTTGCACCCCTTCTTTAAATCACCTGCAAAGAAGCCAGACACAACCCTAAATAGTGGGAGAAAAGAGATGCTGAAACAGTTTCTGCATGCTAAATCCTCAGATTTTCAGTCATTTGAAGAGCTAAAGATAATTCACCAAGATGCTGGCAAATAATTTTATTTTGTGAAAGAAAAGGAGTGAGGACTGGCTTGATGAAGCAGAGAGATACTCTCTGGAAATAAAATAGTTCTGTGCAGCCAACAAGTCTGTATACGGTCTCAGATCTGAAAGGATCTACCCTGTGTTGAGTTAAAGTGGTGAGCATTTGTCCTCTCCATAGGACATCGGATGGGTGGAATGCTTTGGTGAGTTACTGAATCAGCCACTGAATGCTGATTTTAGCATTAATGACAAGCTTGAACATCAATTATTACAATTTGATGAACCACCTAAGAAATCAGAGGTCCTTGTTCCTAGAGGAAACTACCTTCACACTTTTCTTTTACCTTCATGCAAGCCCAAGTGGCCTTATGGATAAGGAACTGGCCCTGGGATTTTGGCTCGGCGTCCCAGGACCAGCATGTTAGAAGGAGTGGTGGCTCAAACGATTAAGACTCAGGGGTTCAGTCCCCAGCACCGGCAAGCTGCCAACATTGAGCCGCTGTTATCCCTACCGTACCTGCTCGAGGGGCGCTATATGCTGTTTGCTGCATATAGTTTACTGCAAGGAAAGTTTTGACTGACATTATATTATGATGTCTTAAGCCATCTGGATAGAGAAGTAGTAGAAGTGCTATTGATGGCATCTTCAGTTTGCTGCAATTAACGGAGAAGTGCAGAGAACAGCAGTGTGATTTGCATATGGTATTCATTGACTTCACCAAAGCCTTTGATTTTCGGAATCGTGATCTACTCTTTAAAGTACTTCTGAAGATGGACTGTTGTGCTAAAATTATCCATATCGTTGAGAACCTGAATTCTGATAAACAAGCCAATAATTCACTTGGCGAATTATCAAAACCAAGTGACCAAAAAAATGGTCTCAAACAAGCATGTAAGCTTGCTCCAAATGTTGATAGCATTTATGCAGCTATACTTCTCCTTTCTGCCCTCAAAGATTCAAACACTCATTTATCATTAAGGTCCACTTCAGATGTGATGGTGTTCATCATCTCTTAATTGTTTATGATATAGTATCACAGAAAATGAGCCTTTGAATTAACATTTAAAAAAGCAGAATCCATGAGTATTGCTAGTCCAGCAGACTTTTACATTAATAGAGAAAAGCTAAAAAGAGTTTTAAATATTTCTGTAGTCTTTGGTTTTGTCTTTGACTGCAGGGATATCATTATTGTCACCAAATTGTGACGGTCTACTATCCCCTTTTTTAATGTACTGTTTGGCAGTGAGAAATTAACATTATAATGATATTATCACTTCAGATCAACAAATACACCTAGATTTCATTCTTAAAATCAAATGTAATAACAATGATAAAGCCAATGATGAAGTTCTGGAGCTACAGTAGCAATTATGGAACATATAGAGAACATCCTCATTTGTGACTAACTGAGATGGATGGGACATGTTACTGGCATTTCGGATAATAGAGACCTGTCATGTTTAAAGCTGTTCTGTATGGTGTATAAACTCATGATATTAATTACAGCAGTCGTGTGATATTGCTTAAATATATCCACTGTTACCGTAAAAACCCAGTTTCAAGTTATTTGTGAAGACGGCATTTTAAGTGTTCTGATTCTGCATGAAAGTAGAAGTGAATTAGTCAATCAAGAAAGTCTCTCATATGGTTAAAGAACTTTAGAAAGTGAATCATTTAGATCTTTAAGCATCTCACTTATTTGTTTTCTCTTTAAGTCTAAGCTAGGTGGACCAGTGATACAGTCTAAACAACTTCAACTTGCACATCGTTACGTAGCCTCAGAGCAGCTACGAGCAAAACATAGGTAACTGAAGATTCAGACTGTACAGCAGTGGATAGATCATCAATTTATTATCTAGCCCCCTGGGAAAGTGAAAGCTCCAATATGCTGCCCAGTTTTATGATTATATACTTGCCGAATAACTAGAGTAAAAATGGCAAATAATATAATTTAACTCAAACACATGCCAAGCAAATAAAGTGCATTAATGCAGACTGTGGAAAATAAGTGAGCGCTTGAATCTGTTATAGGGACGACTTCATGCAGCTAGAGTGTGTATCTTCCCCGATAACGTCTCTGTTGATGAGGCATTTTGTGTGTGCCCTCTGCAAAATGTCTTTGGCAAACATTTCAGCTATAAGCTTGGGTCTCTCATGGCATGGAAATATGTGCCTTGCTAGCTTTTATATTTTTGCGTGAGGAAGTGATGGAGACGGTCATTAGAGCTGTATGACAAACTGTACTTTCTTATTTGTGATTACGGAAAGATTATCTAACTTCCAGCCAAGCTAATTATATTGTTAGTAAGATTTGTTCCTACCAACAGCCAGACCATTTCCTTGGTTCTTGTACACTGTGCAGCAGGTGGTGGGATAATTGAGTATTTAGTTTGGCAGGATGGGAAAACTTTATGCTAATACTCACATACAAATATCTTAAGTAAAAAAAAGTTGATTTAAAGTTTTTCCTATTTGCATATGACTTTTCCTGCAAAGACGTTTTGCTGGCTGTCATAAGAAAAAAGGAGCAGCTATTTTTTTGGGCTGTGTGCCATCTCTGATACTGTGATAACTCTGGTCTCTGTGGTATTTTTACTGCCGGTCGTACGAATAGAACAACCCATCACAGACATCTGTGCTATTATATCAGCAGTATTCCTCCACTCGCACACAGTCATCTCCCTTTGTTCCTGCAAAATAGGAGTGCTATACATTCATCAACAACTTCCTCCACACCAGACTTACTTTTCTCACATTCACGTGGACATTTTTTTTTAAAGCTAGTGTCGTAGAATGGATCGCATCAAAACTTGCCTAGAGCCCATCATTATTCTCTCTTGCAGTATTCACCATTTCGGAAATTTGACAGCTTTGAGAGCGTGACTTGATACGCAGTGTTAACATCTCTGTAATAAAAGTAAATCATTTCAAAATGAGTTTTCTAAACAAACTCATTATTACACAGGATTCATTCATTCTGTTATAGAAATATTTGAAATGATTTATCTCGCTTGGTTATTATGAAATGCTGAATGTCATACAAAAAGTTAAAACCCCTTTGGTGGCTGGTGCTCGAGGGTAATTCGGAGGTGGCTACTTGAAATCTACGCTGACCAGGGGTTAAAGTGTGTCAAAATTATGTTTTGAACGTGAACTGCATCAGACAAGAGTGTGTGACTGTTTTCCTCCGTTTTACCCAAGCTCTGTGCTCACATAGTTTCTCGCTCATCAGCAGAGAGATTCAAGTGCTGTTGAAAGCTCTAGCAAAAATGAATATATGTGCATGTCTGTTTGATTCGCTTGCACAGCTCTTCTAAATCCTCGTGGGAGTGATTTTGCCATTATTCTAGAGTCATAGGTTGATGCTAATGTTAAGCAAACGATTAAAATGCTTGTGTTGCAGCCTGGATGCAACCTGGCTTTGCTTCAGGGTAATATTACTGGTATTTTTGCTCGAGAACATAATATCACCCCATGGCCCCATCTTTACTGGCAACACACGTCTTTTTTTATTCCCTTATCTATTCATTTGAATACAGTGATGAATGCGGACGAACTCGTGGTTCCAACAGCGGCAAAGTATTTAAAGTTGCGTTGCTAACTAGCATCACAGGCATAGTGAGTGGATGCTGGATTTGTTTGGATTTGTCATTTCAAAATGGGCTCAAAAAACATCACTAAACACACACAAGGTGTTTTATGTGAAATTAGGTTTTTTATCTTGCTAGACATCAATGTTATGGTAGCTATTATGGGAGTTAGTTTGGGGTGAGACATTTTACCCTGCTGCACTGTTGCACTACAGGGCTGTTTTAGGGCTCCCCACTTGCCAAATCCCACTTCAAAACTTGTCTTTGTACAATAACCATCATTATCCCAACCATTACCAGTAACGAATCAAGAACTTCAGCAAGTCACAAAACAAGGTAACACATACAGTACTAATTGACCTTAGTTTAAATGATAAATAAAATAAGGCTACTATTGGTCAAGTTGTTGGTCAGTTAATCATCAATTGTATAACTGTGTTGATTCATGGCACATTCTATTGTCACTTCTCATTCACAGGTATTTGTATCACAGTTTCTCCTCATTATCTAAATGTAATAATACTTAGATATAATATATAATACGTATTATATATAATACTTAGATATTATACATATAATTACTGTATACACTGATCAACTATAACATTAAAAATACTAACATTACAACCCACTTTGGATTCCCTTTATGTCACCGGGGTGGCTCTGGCCCCATTGTGCCCTCAGGGCCTCTGGGGTGTGCTGGATTTTGGCAACGGATCATTTGCGTGCTGTGGTTCTCCTTGGGACGGACTTGTTGGTCCAGTGCTTCCCATGAGTGCTTGATCGTATCGGAATGCGGGGGGTTTGGTGGCTGGGTTCGGCACCCTTGGGCTTCTTTGACTTTTAGGCCTCGTGCATGGCAGACTGTGGTGCACTGGGTGTTTTGGTGCCTTTCTATCATTGCCAGCATTTACTTTTTTTCCGTGATTTGTACTGCATTGACTGGGATCAGACCAGACAGGCTGGCCTTTGGTCCCTGCGGCCATAGATGAGCATTGGGTGCCCATGGCTTTGTCCCCAGTTTACTGGTGTATAGTTGGTAATTAATCGTGTTCAGTTCACCTGGCAGTGTTTTATGGCTGATCAGTGAATTTGTAAAATAATGATATTTGCAAATTATGGCACATGGCAGCCGTATGTATTTATTTTATAACCGTGAAGAGAGGAATAAAGAGAGACTAGAAATGGGATGACTGTTTATAGCAGCTCTGTTGTAAGTAATATAAGTGTAAGTGAACAGGAAATTACTTCTACAATATTTACTGTAACTATCATTGCTTAAAAATATGTGATTTTATTTAGTAAACGTCCTGCTCCAGTCGTGCTTGTGAAACAGTTTCTTGTCGATGTGCCACTTCAATTGTTTCATCGTCAGACTCCGGCTCGAATTGATAGGGTAAAATCGAAGCCATCTTTTCTATGTATTGACGGGTCACCAGAGCGGTCGTTCAGTTATGGTAATGGGCGTTTCGTTTTCCGACACACGCTGTAGCGGTAGACCAATCATAAAGGACTTCGCCATCTGACCAATCACAGCAGTGAGGGCTCACGGAAAGGAGGGGTTTAGACAGACTGAATCTTCGAACTACTTCACACGAGCCGTTTACGAATCATTTAGAAATGTGGTAAAATTTAATCTATTTTTGGAGAAAACTAAAGTATTTTTTGACCTTGCATACATGTAAACCTGTTTTAAGAGACATATAAAGCAATATTAGCAACCTTTAAAATGGCATAATGGGGGCACTTTAACTTACAGTTTAATCGCACAATCTGTCATAATTTAATACTCAAAAAATGCATGTGTTCATTATTTAACTAAATTTCACGTGTTTAATGTGTTAGATGAGAATGAAATGCGAGTAAACCTTATTGTAAAAGAATAATCTTATTTACATTCTTAGAATAATCTTATTAGTATTAAATTTGTGTTTTTATATATGCAAAAAAACTGCCTTTAAAACTTTTGTTGCAGGTACTATGCCATCTGTTGTCAGCCTCTGGTCTACAGGAACAAGATGACACCACTGAGAGTTGCTCTTATGATAGGAGGATGCTGGACTATTCCAACAGTTATATCCTTCTTACCAATTATGCAAGGCTGGAACAGTATTGGAATAAATCATTTGGTGAGTCATATCCGTGGGCTGTCACGGCTAGTCCAGTGTTTAAAAAGTGTATTTGGCTGTGGAATGTTTAAAGATCATTTTTCTTCCTTTGCACTCATCACAACAAATATGTAAATAAACTTGCTTCAGTATAAATGTTTAGGCATTCAGTGAAATAATCAGCTCCGTCAGTACACATGTAAATGAGGTATTTTTTATTAGAGCGTTTCAGATATTTTGTATGGCCCTTTACAGGTTCTTACTAGATTTTGTGCCCCACTTTGTATTCAGGTGAATATTATATACTCAAGATGCTTAACAAAGCGAGAGCGAGCCTCTCCCCCTGTTGTCTCACTATTCAGGAAATACTAGGAGGAAGAGCTTAATTACTAACTCCCACTCACCAGGATGATGTATTAGAAATTAAATGTCACATCACCTTATTAGACCCCATAATCCATCTATAAACATACATTAAATGTTCCTGGATGAAGATTGATTTGCTGTAATGAAAATCAGCCAGACAGAGGAAATGCTGTTTAAATGGCATCCTGAGTATGTTTTTTCCCCTCACACCATCAATAATTCTGCTTATATGGCTTTTAATAAATGGGTTTTCATAAACTGGAGCATTATTTTATGTAAAATTAATCATTAATTGAGTGCATCATTAAATGCCTGCATAGTATACAATTGCTTTGCATTTCAGACACTACAAATAATTATCATAAGCATCAGAAGGGGAAAGAGGGGAGTGCTTGATTTTGTATTTGCCAGCCTTTTCATGGTCCGTCTATAAAGTATTCACAATATATGAGTATTATCCTAATGACTGTTTATTTTGGACAGTAATTTAGTTGCGCACTTTAAAGTTGGAACATCATAAATGCTGCCACATCCATTGACTGAGCTTCTCAAAGGAACAAATTAGTGTTTGTAGCTCATATATCACTGAAGGCTTGGGTCGCATTCCAATGTAGTCAGACTTTTTTTTCGCTCTGGTAAGAACTGATCGTGTAGAAAAAAAAGATATACAGTACAGTGCAAACAATTTAGGAAGGTGTGAAAAAATGCTAAAAGGTAGCTGAAATTATTAAAAGTAAGAATGCTTTTAAAAATATAAGTGTTAATAGTTTATTTTTATCAATAAAAATATAAACAGTTGTTGCAGGAATTCAGCGGGTAAGTTGTTCCAAACATCTTGGATAACTAACCACACATTTTCTTGAATCCTTCTGTCTCTTCATGTAATCCCAGACAGACTTGATGATGTTGAGATCAGAGCTCTGTGGGGACTAAACCATTACTTACTGTACACTTATTTCTACTATACACTGAAGATAGTTCTTAATGACATTGGCTGTATTTTTGGAGTTATTGTCCTGCTGCAGATTACATTTGGGGCCAATCAGAATGCAGTCCCAAATTTGTAAGGAACCTCCACCGTGCTTCCCTGTTTCCTACAGACACTCATTATTGTATCGCTTTCCAGCCCTTTCAGCCCAAACTGCCTCCTGTCCTCATTAGTCCAGAGTAACTGCTGCCATTTTTTCTGCACTACAGCTCCCATGTTTTCTTGCATAGTCGAGTCGCTTATCCTTGTTTCCATGTTGGAGGTATGGCTTTTTGGGCTTCTCACCAGACTTGTCAGAACAGTAGAGGGGTGTACAGTAGTTGGGTACCACTGGTTTTCAACAATTCTTTGCTGATCGCACTGCTGGACATCTGATGTTGAAGAGAAGCAAGCATGATGTGTCTTTCATCTGCTGCATTAATTTCCTTGGTCAACCACTGAGCCACAGTCCTTAACATTGCCAGTTTTTTTGCTTCTTAAAAATAGCTTGAACCGCCCATTTTGAAACTCCTGTCTGCTTTGACATCATTGCCTGGGCGAGACCTTGCTGAATCAGTATAACAACCTTGTATACTATTGCTGTGCTCAATCTTGCCATAGTATATGACCTGTGACATGAAACTGTCTTCCATAGTTTGGCTTTTCCTCACCCAGTTTTAAGCATATAAATATGCTTATAATTGGTTAATCAAGCACCTGACCCTGATCCTACAAAATCCCTGACTTTGTTCAAGTGTAAGAATTGATGCTGGTTTGAAGTCAAAAGGGTAAGGATTGATTTGATTTAGATTTTTCTTCTGTTTGCTCACTTTGCATCTTGTGAACAAATTCAATAAAAAATGTTAAATAGATATTTTGGCACACATT
The DNA here is from genome assembly GCA_030068275.1 of Clarias platycephalus. Classification (NCBI taxonomy): domain Eukaryota; kingdom Metazoa; phylum Chordata; class Actinopteri; order Siluriformes; family Clariidae; genus Clarias; species Clarias platycephalus. The sequence continues at coordinate 21,926,424 of JAQQZT010000002.1, read as the reverse complement.
CTTAGTTTACAGCATTTCTTCACACCTGCCTAAAACTTTTGCACAATAATAATGTTCTATATTTTGAACATCTAGTGATTATGAACATCCTCCCCTCTAAGGTTCACCACATTTTCTGGAGATGAATGAATAATTGTTATGGTGATGTTATTGCTGATGATTCAGTGCTTACTGACCTTTCTCCAACTGATGGTATTAATAATCAGCACATTTAAAGTATGCATAGTATGCATAATTATAGTTAAAATTAAAGTTCATTTCAAAAAGGTAAAGTGAATCACAAATTATTAAAAATAATATTAAGTGTTTTTGTGTAATTTATGGAAAGACCAAGACTTGGGCCAGCATTAACAACGCTTTGTGCCAAACAGGAGAAATTAGAGATGATTTTATTTATATTTAAGCATGGACGCCTGTTTTTCTTTGATTTTTATTAATTGGGTTAACTTATTAGAGATTGCTGGTTTTATGTTTAAATGGTAAGAAAGATTTTCTCTATTTACCGCAGACAAATCGACAGTTGCCTTAGGCCAAAGACCTGTAGATTGGAATAGCAATGACATTTTCTTTTTGTTTGTTAAATGTATGATTTGGGTACGCATAAATATTCCCCTTCCCCTCGACAGATAAATGAACGGAAGGTCAGTGGCAACTCCACGGAGTGTGTGTTCATGGTGAACAAGCCATATGCACTCACCTGCTCTGTGGTCGCCTTTTACATCCCACTGGGCCTCATGGTGCTCGCCTACCAACGAATCTATGTAACAGCACGTGAGCACGCCCGTCAGATCAGCATGCTGCAAAGGGCAGGTGGAGCAGGCTCCGGCCCTGAGAGTGCTGAACACCAGCGCAACCATCGCATGCGCACTGAGACCAAGGCGGCAAAGACTCTGTGCATCATCATGGGCTGCTTTTGCCTGTGCTGGGCTCCGTTCTTCATCACCAACGTGGTGGACCCTTTCATAAACTACTCAGTGCCCGAGCAGCTGTGGGCAGCATGCCTGTGGCTGGGTTACATCAACTCCATGCTCAACCCTATCCTCTATGCCTTCCTCAACAAGTCCTTCCGCCGTGCCTTCCTCATCATCCTCTGCTGCGGCCACCAGCGCTACAGACGGCCCTCCATCCTTGCACCTAGAACACCCTGCACAGCCACACAGATCAACGGTTCCACACACGTGCTCAAGTAAGTGAAATCATTCTAAACCTTCTCTGACTGCCAAGATATATCTTCTATTATGTTTGCTTAATATTGTTTGGGTTGGCATTCTCCTGGTTTGTGTGGCACTGAGAAATGAGTAAGTCTTTTAATTAAACACAGGGGATTATACTTTCAAACCGTGCAGTATTATCTTAATCTCAGAGAATTACTGGAATAATTCTAAATGTCATCTGTGTTGTGGCACTTTGATTACATTTCAAACAACATATAAAAAAACGTGCTTGATATATCAATATACACTAACCAGCCAGTTTAATATGAACAGTATAGAGCTCTAGGTAACGTCTGCATTTCAGGCACAGAATCGTGCAGGTACAGGTCACATCAGTATTGGGGGAAAATGTGATCTCAGTAATTCACCAAAACATATCTGTTGTTGCTAGACAAGATAGTTTGAGTAGTTCAGAAACGGCTGTTCTCCCGGGATGTTTCTACACAACAGTCTATGAAGAGCTTACAAACAGTGCTAAAAGCAAAGAGAAACACCTTATTGATGACAGAGTGGAATGGTCAGAAGTGAATGGCTTGACTAGATTAGAGATGACAAAAAGGTTTTAGTCACACATGGTGTTTATTGCAATCACTGTTGACAAAAGTTTTGAGAAAAGCATCTCAGAGTGCACAAATTTGGAACTGTAGTTGTGCTACAACAGCCAGACCATTAACAGCCAAGAACAGGAATTCGCAGCTACTGTACAGTGGGCCCAGACTTACCAAAATTGGACATTAAAAAGACCAAGCAATGTCAAGAACGATGGGCAGTGGACACAAGTCCTGTATAGTACCTGAGTAGAAGTAGGTCAAAAGTAGGAGTAACCTACTGTAGGTCAAATACCATCAAAGTAAATATACCTGTAGAACTCCTCCATACAGTATGTCAAATTGAGTAAAAGTACGAACATACTATAATTAATAAATGTACTTAAGTATGAATCATACTGAGCTTGCATTTGCTTGTACAGTAGTAGCCTTTTTATAGTAAAAAAATAAATAAAAGCTTTCTCTCTCTGTCTCTCTTTCTTCTTTCTGACTGTAAACATGCTCTGTTCATTGCTGTCTGCAACCAGCTCCGCTTCTTTTAAACTCCTGTGTTACAATGGAAATGCAATTCCACATAGTTGTCAGCAAGTGGCGAAAATCCATCTATAAATGCTACCCATGCCATGCGGAAATGTGGTGAAGTAAAAATACAGATATTTGCTGTACAATGTAGTGGAGTAAAAGTAAAAAGTACTTCTTATAAAACTACTCAAGTAAGGTATGGAGGTGTGAAATATTTGCTTAAGTAGAGTACCAAAGTAAATTTACTTAGTTAGCTTCCTCTTCTGAACATAAGTGAAAGTAGGCTGGTACAATTCAGTGGTGATGTGCAGTACCAGAAAGAAGGTTGAGTGCTAGTACTATTCGGTGGCGGTCTGCAGTACCGTAAAGAGGGTAGAGCACCTGCCTGGCAATACCCACTTTCAAAACCACTTTCAACAAGAAAAAATATTTAATAATGTTATGTCATCTTAAACAACACTTTGGTTCCTTAGTAATTCTTCTCAATTGTCTCTGAATCACTCTTGTGTTTTGAGCTTTCATCACTGCTGGTTAATATGATTGCAAGCTTTTGCCACTGCGCTGACAGAGTAAAGACTTACCTCACCACTGTGCTCATGACTAGCTCGATCTACCAGACTGACTAACTTCTAACACAAGGCTGAATCGCAAATCCCTTTCTAATCCCTGAACAAGGGTACTGCTTAGTTTGTGGGACAAGGCATTTCACCTCTTCATTTTACACTATTTTGGGTTCCACCCAGGAACGATTGGGTTGGTTGCTTGTTTGTTTGTGAACAGTCAGTTAGCTGAGACTATTTTAAAGCAGAATAATTGGAGACACAAGATTTGCAGGACTGTCCACCACCTCCATGGTTTATTCTCCTCACCTTTCGGCTACATACAGTAGTACTGGTAAGAGTTTAAAACTACTTTCACCCCTGATTACAACCATGGTCAAAGTCACTGAGATCACTTTTTTTCCCACAGATTCTAATGTTTGATGTGAAAATTTGTTGAATGTCTTGACCCGTATTTGTGTGATTGTGCTTCTGCCACATGATTGTATGACTGCTCATGAATTTACATTGAAGTGGCTAATGAGTGTATTACATTCCTACTCAGATTTAGATATTTTTTTTCTCATGGTTTTTACTGTACTGTTTTTTTTTTTTGTGGGCCTTACACACGTTAGATTCTATACAAGAAGGGCAAACTTACAGTATGGTTATTCTCTTAGACCACATACAGTATTATAGCACACATTATGGCTTTGGTAAACAATGCTGCTTACAGTGCCTCTTACGGATTGCCGGACATAATGGTTTGATTGTAGTTATTAATAGTTCATTATAGTATATTTTTGTACTAGTAATAATATAAATGGGAAAGTCCATGCTAAGCTATGTGCAGCATAGGCATTCCCATGGGAAGTTGAAAAAATGAGGTCATCCCCAAACCATCAAGTTACTCTCCCACACTGGTCTTGTTGTTGCTTTTTTCTGTCGCTCTCTGTCCTTCTATGTCATATAAGACCTCGTTAATTTTTCATAACATGAGAGATATGCTCACCACCTCAATAACACCACTGTATAAGTAATCTAAACCTTTATCTAAATAGAAAATGCTGTAAACTTGAACCCTAAACTGCAATAGAAGACTGATGAAGGCAGAAATTGCAGGCTCTTTTTATCTCTCTTACTCCACGGTTAGGCCTAGGGTATAAGCTCCCTCAGGCTTTGACCAAAAACTAACATACTGTTTTAAATATAAAGTTTAGGCAGCTGGTCTTTTTTAAATAAAACTCCCATGGAAATCTATGCATTGTTATGTGAAAATATTGTTATCTTTAAAATATGGTTCTTATTTTGCAGTGCATTTATACGTTATTAAATAAATAAATAAATAAATAAATAAATAATAATAATCTATCTGATTATTTAATGCTAGAGGACCATCATTATTCAACCTGGTTAATAAATATATATATAATCACTTTGATTGATGAATGCTGATGGATTTATTGTTGGACCAAAAGATAATGGCGTTTGTTTTTAAATAATGGTTTCTTTATAGAGGGTTTATTGATTATAGTTTTTCTATTTTGCCTGATCTCTGGATTTAGACACTGGACTCAAGATGCGTGTGATAAATTATTTACTTCTCTTCCACTTCCTAATCATTTCTCAGATCTCAGAATCATAGGAAAACCAAACATCTAAATACTCAAATATGCTTATTTCTCTCATGGTGAAGCTGGAGATGATGAGCTGAGGGTTTAATACTGGTAACAGTTATTTATGTAGTATACTGTAATGCCTAGGGTGAGAGTAGAAATGTAGATGACTAATGTACGTCATATGTTAGAGGGCTTATAAACCTTTCTCCTCAGAGGGCAGCAACCATGAATGTGGTGCATTAGCACCAGTGTGGCAATTTTTTAAACATCTAATTTGTAGCCATGGGAACACAGCATGAGATTAATGCTAGGGTCATTGTACTTGGACATTGTCTCGCACTATAGGGTTATTACAGACTGCAGAGCAAGAAGCCGTAAACTGATTTGTTACAACATGAATTGGTGTTATACAAAAAGTGCCGAACGCTTTTAAAATGATAATGTCTTTTCCAAAATCAACAGGGTCAGTATGTTAACAATCAGCAATCAGATGTATTATCCTAGCATGCTGTGATTGTTTCATCAGTGCCAGGCTCAGCTTTTGTTATGTGGTTTAAATTAAAAACCATTTAAATAAATAAAAAATGTCAAAGTGTCATGGATGGAGTGCAGCATTCAGATGAAGAAATAGGAGCACAAGAAGGGGACAGATATTACTACTGTAAAGGAGTCTATACAATTACTTACAGCTGCTTCCAGTAAAGGACACCAGAACATGTTGTGGACCAGGAGCAAGATGGATATTTGGTCAAGATATCTCAAGCTGTGTAAAGTTAAATGGTCCCATACAACACAGCAGACAGAGTTATTTTGTGGTCAGGCAGACAGGAGGAGCCGGTTTGTGAATCAAACCGGCCTGGGAGCAAATGGGCCATCATGCTGCTCGGAGAATTATGATTATAAATGCAATTGCAATCCGAGCAAGTCTGACCCCTGTACCACTACGTTCCTTAAACCTCCATCAATAAACAGTATATTCAAACCCACACACAGCCTACCATATGTATCCATGCGTACACAGGTTGTCTTATACTTTATTATTCAATGTCATAGGACATAACCACTTGTCATTTCTATATCTAGTATGTAAGTCTCTCAAGGCTACCTTTCTAGGTTGGAGCTTAAATAATTTGCAGGAATTAAATGCATATAGCATAACAGTAATGCTCTTCCAAGATCAACCCCTACACTTGAATGACAAAGAGACACTGGTGCTTGTGTATCATTCTTTTGGACTCATTAAACATATGAAATATCCTTTTTTTTTATCAAGGCAAGTGGTTTAGTTGAACTGAAGCTCAAGGAGCATGATTGCCTTGGGTGGTGGCTTCTTGGAAAGTGCATACAAAGTACAGTATAAAGCGTAGGAAAGTGATGTTGGGCTTGTGAAGTTTGCGCTTGACAACGAATTTGACATTGTGCAGTGGATGATCGAGTACTAGGCTCACTGGGGCAACATGACCCACTTCTGAGTCGGAATAAATTAAACCTCATTAACAGAAGTGGAGAGGCCATTTACAAGACCATTGGACCTTACTGAGTATTCAAAGTGAGCAAATGTTATTTTATACTTTTACTCTGTCTCTTAAGGTATGCATTTTGTCGCCTGCCTTGGTGAAAATTTTAGCACTGAGACCCTTTCTGTAAGATATGTAAGATACAGTATGCAATATGTAAGGTGCTAGTATAGAAAGGAGGTCCTTTACTGTATGTACTCCTAAGTGGCCTAAGTGATGAGGTGCCTGATTTTCCATAAACACTGGAAGCCTGTATGAGAGCATTATGAATATTTCCCTACTCCCCAGTGAAGCTATAGCATTACGGTAAATCTTTTCTCTAAAGCCATATACTGTAGTGTCTTAACATAACTTGGTTATGGGTCTGTTAATGGAATGAAACCATGAATGTCATACCACATTCCTTTCTTGTCACATTTCAGAAATCTCAGGCCAAGGCATAAACAATTCCCATTCCCATATATCAGGTCCTTTTGGAGGTCAAGATTAAAGAAAGACAACAGCAGCAAAAGCACCCTCTGATGCTCTGATGTCTCTACTTTGATTTTTATTTATTTATTTATTTTTGTCATTGAATTGGAATGTCACAGAAGTCTGCTTGTATTCTCTTTCAGTCAGGAGCAATAAAATGAACTTTCTTCAGGTCTATTAATATAACAATGTCTTAGAAATGCCTTACTGGTTTCTTGCGAGCTGTCATATTGTCAATAAGGGCCTTCCAGGAATGGAGTTGGATGTGATAAGCCATACATAGCGATGCACTTGAAGGCAATGCCTTTAAGAATCAGCAAGTGTTAATGTAACCATGGGCAAATTATTAAAAGAAATTAAAAAATAATCATTAATGCCAAAACATATGGGTCAGTCTCTGAGTACGGATACAGTGGGTGGTATAAATACCATAAGACTTGAGACTTGAGAAAATGCAATAGATTAAACTTTACAAGGGGCACCATGGCAACAGAATAAAAACTTCAATGACTGAGACATCTAGAGGTTGAGCTGGTGTTGGATCAATAGACAATAAAAAAAGATAATAGACATTAAAAACAGCTGGTTTGTGTCACAATAATTGTTCTTGAAAAATCTGAAGAACAGCGCAAAATCCACTTTAAAAGTCTACTCCAGTTTTCTGACCTTTTACATAAACAAGAAAGGCATTTTTTGCGAAAGTGGTTTAGATTAGTCTGAAATAGAATGGTGTAATGAGCCATAAAATTAATAGTGAACAGTGGAGCAAGAATGCCTCAATCCCTGGCCTCAAAGTACACTAACTGGTTTGACATCTAACACAGATTGTGCTAATGTCAGTTCTTATTGCGTGTCACTCAAGATACTAGACTTGTAAGAACTGCTCTATCATCTTAAGAGAAAAGGACATTTCCTACCTCTATAAGCTCTCTCAACCCATAATACCATAATGATTGTTACATTTTAAAAAAAGGCCCAGGAAAAATCATGTCCATATCAGGCCACCCAGTCTTCTGTAAATGTCCTGCCACTCTTTGTTTTCTGCAGCACTTGGAAATGTGCTGCGGACATAAATCACGAAACTGTTTCCAAATGGCGCAGCAGTCGGCATGTACATCTGGCTGATAAACAGAGCCGTGACGTATGCATGGATCTCTGAACAGCTGCCTTCCGAAGTCTCAGCTCTGGTGAGATCATATCAAATATGGAGCCCAGGGATAACCAAACATTTTTGGAGAGCTCTAACCCCATTACTGGTGACACAGACCTTAACATGGTCCTGCTGCTGTCCCTCTTATTTAAAGAGCTTTTTCCTTGAGCTTCGACACTTGCATGTTGCTGTCCTCTGCTTCTAGAAGAAGAGGTTCACCTCCAGAATGGGAACTGGAGCATGCTATAACAGGCAACATTATGTTTGTTCCAATGGATGGCATTTTTTAGCTTCTTACTCTCATGATGCCTTGTCTAAAAATAGAATTTACTGTAATAATACCTAAGGCTGGGTTAGATTATTTTAGAACTGCTTTGCATTTCAGTGTCCTTTTTCGATGTCTAGTTTCTGACAGTAGCTTAACTGCTTAGTGACGTCTAGATGCTACAAGCATAAAAAGTTCCATCTGGCTTAGTGCATTAGCTGTTCCTTTGAGAGCAACTCTAACCGTTTTTATATAGCGATTGCTTTTAATTACCAAATGCAAGTATAATGCATGATTAATGTTTTTCATTATCCACATTGCACCTGTGAATTAATCTGAGCACAGATGAGGCTCCAGAACAGAGTATTATCAAAACCATTTTCATCTTGTATGTTGTACAATTTGTAATTTGGTATGAGAACACTTATCAGGAGTCATTCTCCATCTGATACCGCCTCTGGTCTTTTCCTCAACAGCTCCTTTATCTTTAAAGGATTGCTTTAAAGCTGTCTGAGTCTAGGAACCGCAGCCCTTATAATTTAATGAACACTCTTAACAGATGTGTCTATAGATGTCCGGATCATCTCACGGCGTCTTACAGTAAATGTCTGTTTAGAATTGCTTTTCATTCTTTCCTTTGACGTCTGTGATTATACCCTCTGCCACCACAGAATCTGATAATCATCTTATGAGAAATTTTATTTTTAGCTTGACATCGATCTTTTGTTATAATGACTGATAAACCATAACATTAAAACCATCTGCCCAATATTGTGTCAGTGCCAAAACACTGACTGACTTTGAGGCATGGATTCCACAAGACCTTTAAAGATGTACCTCTCCCGTCAAGACCCTAGCAGCAGATTGTTTAAGTCTTTTAATTTGTGTGTTGACCCCTTCATGGATCAGACTGGGTTGTGAAGCACATCCCACAGATATTCGATCAGATTGAAATCTGGGAAATTTAAAAGCAAATTCAGCACCTTGAACTCTTTGTCATAAAACCATTCCTGAATGATTCCAATCAGACCAGGCCACCTTCTTTCGTTGCTCTGTGATCCAGTTCTGATTATTACATGTAGGCACTCTTGGTGATACTTTATACAGAGCAAGTTGAGATGTACTGTGTGTTCTGTCATCTTTCTATCCTGGGCAATATTCACTTTTTCAGCAATTTTTGCTACAGTAGCACTTCTGTGAGATCGAACAGGACAGAGTAGCTTTCTCTCCCCACACATATCTGAGATTTAACTAACCAATACCCTGTCCAGTTCTTCCAATTTCTTTCCATGAACCACTTTTGGTAGGTACTAATCATTGCATAGTAGAAACGCTCCCTATGACCTGTTATTTTGAAGACCCAGTCATTGAGCTGTCACAATTTGGCCTTTGTCAAAGTTGCTTAGATGCTTACACTTTTTCTTGCTTCAAAATCAAGTTCAAGAACAGATTGTTTATTTGCTGCTTAGTATATCCCACCCCTTTCACAGTTGATAATGTACAGTACAGTATAATAAGATAATAAATGTTGTATATGTCACATGTCAGTGTTTTTAAAGCTATGGCTAATTGGAGTATAACAATGTGCGGCAATCAGTAAGGAAAATGTGTCTTATTGCATAAGAATTTACCCAATTGCTTTAAACCCTATACAGTTGTTCTTTTGAAAAGAAACGTGTTCATAGTTTAAAATTTTCAGTTTGCTAATGAAGAATTATTTCTAATTTGAGTTTGTTGTGGTATTTTTTTTTATCAGAGACTGGCTTGTTTTAGTGACCTATTCACTGCAGTGTAAATCTTACTGTGTGCCAATTTTTCCACATTAACTGTGTAAATGAAGATTAAATTCATACTTTACCATTATTTATTAATTGGACAATAATATACTGTCAATGCTCTGTTACCTTTCTGTGCATTTTAAATCCTAAAACATGCCATGTTGCATGTTTTTTTTTTTTTGTGCACCGGAGTACTTGCACGTAAACTGAGAGTATCTTCCGTAAGTATAAGGCCGATAACAGCACATGCTCACAAAAATGTCAGATGACTATCTTAAGGTGACCTGTTATATACTTTTCCTGGGGGGAAACGGCTGCTCCTGGATGTGGGCCTAGGAAAAATTATACAAGTAAACCACATATAAAGGAAAAACACTGGTTAATACTATTTGGCCTACAATGACGCATTCTGCTTCGAGAACTATGTGGTGTTCGTAATGTTAATATATTCAATAATAGATACTTATGTACATACAGTATGTGTAATGCACTCTGGGTGTTGTAATAGTGAATGGGCATGGGATTGATTTTCAAGAGACCACATTGCACTGTGCAGTTCATTCATCGACTGTTTACTTTACTCATCAACTTATTTATTTACTCAAACTAATGATCCATTATGGAATGGTTACCGACTCCCATCCCTACCTGTACATACTGTATAGTACCTGTGCTGTATGTTTACCAAAAATCTTTTTTTTACATTTTATTTATATATATATTTTTTATTCTATTCTAGGTTGTGTAATTAGTGTAATACGTTTTAAAGCGGATAGAAAGCTATAATATAATTCTAAAATCTCAGTGTTCTTTAGTTATTAATGACACAATTAATACAGTAATTAATGACACAATGGGTTTTGCACTACATAAGTTTGGACTGAGGTTGTGTATTTAATACTGATAACGAGTTCGAACAGATGCCATTAATACAGGTAATGAGTGGAGGACAGAGGAGCCTTTGATTTAATGACACAATGGGTTTTGCACTACATAAATTTTTGCACAGTTTAAGGTAGTAGTTAGAAATGTATTTGCACGTCTGTTAATTACAGATTAAAGTTTTGCTATTATAAATTTCTCACATATAGCTAATTATGAAGTGATTATTTCTATGTAATGTAAATGTGTTTAGGAATCTTTAAATGGTATAATTTTTGAAACATATTTACATGCATAAGAATCACACTGCAGTGTGAACCCTTAGATAATTATTTCATCACGAAGTACACACACTTAATATAAGGGGAACCCAGCTGTGTATTACTGAGACTCCTGATTTAATATCTGCACTTATTTATTACATTTATATTTTCTCAGCCCGTCAGTGCTCCTACAGGCCCATTATTCGGTTTCATCTCAGCATGTCATATTCTCTTAGAATACAGACGACTTTGAGTTTCTGAATCTAGACAGAGGGCCCTAGGTAGTGTCTGCCACCCTGGAAAAGACTTATTTGTCTTGGATTCCATTTTCTCTGGCTTTTAAACCACTCCATAAATTACATCCATCAAGATTTATACATGAAAGTTGGCTTTCTGTTTAATGAGGAGACTTAATCATTCATGTCAGCCAGAGTCCTATGACTATACAGTACATTTGCGCAAGCTCTTCGGGAGATTAGAATCTGTGTGATTATATAAACACTTTAAAAATTTATCACAGAACCCCTAGCCCAGTTGAAAACTGAAACCGTTGGAGGTATAACACACTGACACTGCACAGGACTCTGAGACTATGTTGCTGTAGATGATATATTCCATCAACATGTCGTACTCATAAGTATAGCTGGTAGTATAGCGGAGAAATGAGTCTCACACATGTGAACTGAAGCAAACAGATAACATTAGCGATTCATCAACCATTCTAGAAAGAGTTCTGTTTTGGAGTCCTAAGATACAGATTTGTCCTTGTGCTAATTACATAAGAAAAATTAAACCTATGAAAGGCTTTTACTCTCTCTCTCTCTCTCTCTCTCTCTCTCTCTCTATCTCTCTCAGTGTAGAAGAGCTAAGTGAAGTGTAGGTTAGGTACGTAACATAAGCTTGGCACCCTTTAAAGCAACAGTATATTTACACGTGAAATGTGCTTCAGCTACTGAGATTTATGATTGCTTGTGTGTGCCTGTGTGTTTTATATCATGCACACATAGCGAAGATAGCATGCCTGCTATAATGCAACAAGGTTATACACCTATCTGATGAATATAGTGTGCCTCTTTTACACCACAGATATCGGTGAAAATTACCCTTGCGTTTTGCTTTGTAGAAATCTTCCAGATTGCAAATGGACAGCTTGACAAAATCCTGCGAATAAATACTGACATACTACATGTGTTTTATTAGAAAGAAATTCCACACAACTTTCATCATCTCCTAATTGCACGTTACAGAGGGTCAGAAGCTAGCAGCTTATCTTCAGGCTTTCATACTGGCTTTCTTTTAATGAATTGTGTCTTGCTCTGTACATTTTATAAGCTCTATAAACCGGCACATTTAGTTACTCGTACACGTGTAATGTGAAACAGGCATCAAGAGGCTCATCGCTGCCTCGAACGCTCGTTATCAGTTGTTTGCTCGATGCAGCCATGGCATGAAAGGACGCACATGCCAGATCTTACCAGTGAACAGAGCAAAGCTGTGTCGTAGTTGTTTTGATCTTTGATAAACCTTCCACATATGAATCACATTAGGCATTTATTTTGGATAGATTTATCTTACATGATCAAACACAACATTACATACATGCCTTCAGCAGGCATGTCAGGGATGTGGTTAATGGATATCATGGCATTAGATTGTACAGTACAGAGAGCTTTCTGGTCATGGGTGCATGTCATGATATCTCAGCATAACTTCACAATAAAGAAGTTAACAAGTCAGGCCATTTGAGCATTGCACACAGCATTTATATGCAGTGCATACCAAGAATTGCGTTTTTTTGGTATTTGGCAGAAGTGGTCTAGAATTTACATGTATAAAATATAAATACACCTTTTGGCTTTTGGCACTCGTTGGACAGGCTTCATGGATATTGCAGTAAATGGCAAACAATACCCTCCATCTGGAGAGAGATGAGTCATTGCTCAATGTTTGGCGAGTATTTCTGAACCATTTCAGCACCAATATTAGCTGACCTTTACAAACAATTTGCGTGCCGGGTCTGTTATGAAATCAACAAATGAGGTTCCTTAGACAAAGTGTATTTTAAATGACTCTCCTCATTGTCTAGAAAAGACCTGTATTTGCACAGCAAATAAACGCAACGGCAGTTTGTTGGCATAAAGGCATTAAAATTATGTTGATGATGTAGAGAAGTAAACAACGTATTCCCAGGGTAAATTATATTTCTCAAGCAGAGTTGTCATGGATAACGAATAGATGCTGAACTCTTCAGGGTTTATTTCGAAAAACTTAACGAATTCCTATATATTAGACAATGGTTTTTTGCCTTCTGATTAAATAAATAATTGGCTGATTGATTGGTGTAATGAGCAAAATTAAGTGTTAGGTATGAAGTGTGCTTTTCCTCTTACTCCACAACAGAATGCAAACCATTATATTTAAAATGTTTTATTAAGTATTAGTTACATGGAATTTTATGGAACGTTCATGAGACAAGTTAATTGCTTTGTTGTTGCATCGTGTCATGCTTCCAAAGAACCAGAAAGCACAAAGTTCTCTATTCTAGGGACACTCCCATAGTGGAGAACAAACTTATCCATACAGCGCACTTATACTCATGTTTCTGATACTGTTCTGTAAAATGTTAAATAAACATCTGTTAACCAGAAACTATTTAGCATTATTTTAATTGTTTCTTATTTTCTTAGTCTGTCTATTTTTTTTAGCCTACCACTATGTAGAGCATCTACTATACAGGTCCTGGTGAATGAGTTGTTGTTGTTGTTGGTCTTTCGGCTGCTCCCGACAAGGGGTCACCACAGCGGAATATCCAGTCCGTACTACAACTTGGCACAGGTTTCACGCCGGATGCCCTTCCTGATGCAACCCTCCCATTTTATCCGGGCTTGGGACCGGCACTGCATTCAGTGGCTGGGGTTTGGGCACTGGCTGGGAATCGAACCCGGGCCTTCCGCATGGCAGGCGAAACACCTACTGTACCACTGAGCCACCAGTGCCCTCGTCCTGGTGAATGAGTAAATAGAAATAATAACATTTTAGATTATCTATCTATACATACTGTGCATATAATAAAACTGTAAAGTTGGCTTGTCTGTACATTGAAAATATTTGAGAAAAATAATTTGGTGGGATGTAAGATGAGTAATAGAACACATGAAGATGTTTGTGGGAATTTTAGACTGTTTGTTTGTCTGTTGGTTTGTGCACGCATCACAAAAAAACTACAAAATGAATTTTAATCGGGTTGGCCGAGCTTAAGGTAACATATAGGCTTTGTTTCATTGCAATCGAAATTTTAATGGAAAATGCCCTTATATCATAAAATAAAATAATTAGTTCATCCCACAATTGAACATATGGTGCTGTATGTTTCCTCCAGCAATGTCAGTAGTTGCACCATCATCGATGCTATCATGTGACCATCAGAAGAGAGGCATATATTTTTTATGTTGAAGTGTGTATATATTTTTGGGCCCTTCTGTGTATTACCAGTAACAAAATTCCAAAGACAATTTCTTTAATCCTGCAACCACACAAAACAACATTGAGACTGTGTCGAATTAGATATGGGTGTATTAACTTGCTTTTCCTCTTCTCTTTTCTCTTTTCCTCATCCTTCTTGCGGTCTTTCCTTTTTTTCCTTCTCCTTCTGTGTGTATCTCTGCTGCCCTCTGTCCCACCTGCTCTCTACTCCAGCGGCTGCTCCTCTGCTTCTAAACTTCTACTCTGGTTCTGCAACACTAAGCCTGTTCCTGTCTAGTGCTGTGTGAGGAGCTTGCAAGTGAGTTTTTCACTCAAACACGTGCACACACACACACACACACACACACACACACACACACACACACACACACACACACACACAAAGAGATGCTCGCCCACACTACTCACCCACGCACTGTCTTTCCTGTTCTGTCGCTGTCTTGACACTGGTGGATTCAGGGTCAGTAAGGCATCTGATTATATCTCTGTCTGCACTACAGTGCACTACCTTTACACCATGTGTGTTGTGATTAAGTGACATTTTAAATTAGTTTCTTTTGCATGTTGTCTATGAGGTTAGGTTAAGGTGGAGCATTATTGAGCTCCAGTAATGCACATGTCAATTAAAGTACTCCACACAGAAAGTGTGTGTGTGTGTGTGTGTGTGTGTGTGTGTGTGTGTGTGTGTGTGTGTGTGTGTGTGTGTGTGTGTGTG
>JAQQZT010000002.1:21900688-21911358 GCA_030068275.1 Clarias platycephalus | reverse complement strand
GTGTGTGTGTGTGTGTGTGTGTGTGTGTGTGTGTGTGTGTGTGTGTGTGTGTGTGTGTGTGTGTGTGTGTGCAGTTCCTACAGTGAGAGAGAGTGCATTATGTATATGTACTAGAACATGGGACTCAGGATCCAGCTGGTCCTTCTGTTTTGTCATTAGGAACAATTTCACACTCAGATGATCTTAAAAAAAAGAAAAGAAAGAAATACAGCTTGTATAGTACCACATATAGTAGCAGTACCACAGTGAGCAAATCAAGGAAGGAAAAAACGATAGTCAAGCAATATCACACAAAAGGGGGTGCTGTTGTACTGAATATCCGCAGCTTAGCAAGGTATCACAGCCATGCTGATATTCAGTACAACAACACAACCTCAAGTGTGACATTGCTTTTATACAATAGTTTCACAAACACCATTTATTGTCTGTAGATTATGAATTGTTTGTTCATATAACCAGTTATTTGGCTCCATCAACACATATCTTTCAAAGATTGGCAGGACTGGCATTGAACTGGCGACTGGTGTAAAATAGTTTTAAATTCTTACTGGTATTATGTAGCCAAAAGGTGAGGAGAATAAAACATGGAGAGGAGGTGGACAGTCCTGTAAGTCTCATGAATTTCTCTTTGTGTCTCCTCAGCTAACTAAATGTTCTGGTTGAATCCCAAATGGCTTAAAATGGAAAGCTAGTGCACTGTGTATGGTGTGGAATTCCTTGTTCCACACACCAAGTAGTGCCCATGTTCAGGGGTTGACGATCATTAGAACACGTTTGAAGTGGAGTGATATANNNNTATATAGTTAAATTTCCCAGTGCTGTTATGATCGATACCAGCACTCATGGAATGCCTCTTCTCAAATCAAACTACTTGGTCAGTCCTAAATGTTGTATAAATTTATCACGTTCCTACCACAGGGCCTGTTGATGATTGGCAGGAAGAGGGTCACTATATCTGCAAACTGTGTAATTAAAGGCATCCCACTAGTGCTTTCTAGAGTTTTAGGTCATTGGATGGTGACCACATTTTGGACGGTTTCTATTCTGCCAATCTGTTGAAACCTAATCTGCAGTCAGAACACAGCAGAGCATCTGCCAATACTGTCATGTAACATCCCAATCATCCCCCCGTAAAACCGCTGTCTGCCTGTGCAATAATGTATAAAGGAATTCATTAGAATGTGACAACTTGGTGCTTTAGCTTATGTTTAAGAGTTTTAAAGGTAATAATATTTGTTATTGTATTACCAGAAACCCAGTGACATTTTGTGTGAGTGGCAGGTTGCAAAATTGCACAAGCTTTATTAATGTACAGTACCTGGGGCTTAAAACGCTAAACAGTTTTTCTCATTTTAAAAAGTGTTACAGGTTTTTCTCTATCTGTCTTTTTTTAAGCACTGTTTCTATATCCATAGATACTTTTGAATAAATTGCAATGCAATGTGACCTTCTCACTTCATTCACTTTCACAGAAACACTGAATAAGTCAGAACTACAGTAGTTATAGAGAACAAAAATCAATGCTTAATTGAACTGAAATGTGTATACAGGAAAATATTTAGGCAAGTACGCTCAAGTCAAGTATCCTTGGAAACACAGATTATGGACTTGATTATCAGCCACATAAACATGCAGCATAAACAGAGCGTTATGAAGGGCCATGCTAATCAAAGAACATATCATTTTGTGTATTAATTCTGTTTGTTTATTTCTTAGAAATCACATACAGTTCATGCCCTTTTTTAGAGGAAAAACAAGCAAAAACAAAATAAACAAAACCTGATCATTAAAGATTATGGCACGTTATGCGTTTCCAGATGGTGTTTTTAATAAGGGTTCTGTTAATGAGTTTAAGGATTACACAGGATTTATACATTATTAAATTTTTATTACATTTTTACAGTGCTTTCTCTGACATTTACAATATTAAATTCTCAATGCGTATTTGTACTTAACTTGATTAAAAAAAAGTGTTAAAGAAAAACATCAGCTGGATATGTCTTGTGGATGGGAGATTTTTACTGATGGGAGCAGTCACGTTGAGCCAGTGTGTAGCACAGGTCATAATTCATCAGTCTAAACACACCCACTGAACCTGGTAACTTACCGATTAGTTGAATCATGTGTTTGAGCAGAAGAATCATCAAACTTTGTTGCACTCAAAGACTGAATTTGAAGAGACCTGGTTTAAAGAAAGCAGTCATGCTGGTTTAGGCTGACATAAAAGCTATACAGTTATTCACTTAAACACTTATTTATTAATGTGGTAAGCTGAAAAGCATCTCAGAATGCACAACATGTACAATCGGCTTTAACAGCAAAACACCACATCAGTTTCTACTCCTGTCTACTGAGAAAAGTCCTGATTCTGCTGTGGGACATGCAGATGGCAGAATTTGTCATCCGGAGCATGAATCCATGGACCCAACCTGCCTTGTATTAACAGTTCAGGTGGGTTGAGGCGTAATGGTGGCTTGCTGTTCCTCAATGGAGGACTTTTTCAATGAACATACATTCATGGCTACAATTTATTAATCTTATAATGGATACTTCCAGCATGACATGGCACCATGCCACAACATTTACGTTACATATATGGCCATAATAGTTAAGGGCAAATTCCAAAGGCTATTCCAATCTGCTAACTAGGGAGGACACTGAAGTACTGGGGAAGCCACTGAAGATAATTAGTCGGTTTAGGTCAGTGGTTAAGCTGTTGGACTACTGATCAGCAGTTATACTGAGTTCGCTGCACTACAGTGACCACCCCAGATAGCAGATTGGAACAGATATAGTGGAGCATTTGGGATTTGGTAGAATGGGGAGACTGGAAACTTCTGAAGGATGAACGTGCAGCTGAGAAACCTGCAGAAATGATAGTGTATCATGCCTTTACATATGACTGAGCCAAAATCTTAAGGCAAAGTTTCCTAAACTTTATGAATCCATGAATTTTGGTTGTTCGGAAAGCAAAGGGGATCGTGCTCAGTGTTAGCATGGAGGTCTGAATAAACTGACTGATAAATCTGTTTCAGTTTGTACAGTTTAGATCATAGTATATGATGCAGTGGCCACCTGTGACTACATGCACATATTAAGAAAATAAACCTCTCACTGTTAATGAAAGGGTGTGTCGGCTTAGTGAATGAAAATGTTGGATAAGTGGTTCCTAGATTCTTCTTCTTCTTTCAGCTGCACCAATTAGGCGTCAGACTATTTGTGTCTATCTAACTCTGTCTTCCTTTGTCACTTCAACATCATGCAGGCCCTCCCTCACAACATCCATAAACCTCCTCTTGGGCTTCATCTTCATTTTCTCCTCCTGCCTGGCAGCTCGATCTCTAACATTCTCCTTCCGATATACCCCTCATCCCTCCTCTGCTCATGTCCAAACAATCTTAGTCTGGCCTCTAAAGAACTTTGTCCTCAAACCGTTCTACCTGCACTGTCCCACTAATATACTCATTCCTAATCCTGTCCATTCTTGTCACTCCCAAAGCATCTTAATCTCTGCCACCTCCAGCTCTGCTTCCTCAGTCAAAACCATACAATATTTCTGGTCTCACTACTGTCCTGTACACCACCCTGCCCGCATTCTCTTCTTCACTTCTCTACCACAGCCCCCCATTGTTTTGGACAGTTGACCCTAAGTTTTAAAGCTCTTCTGTAACCAGTGACGTTACACAAGCCAGTGTAGTCTTAGTGTCGGTCCCAAGCCTGAATATATAAGGAGTGTTGCATCAGGAAGGACATCCGGCGTAAAACATGTGCCAAATCAATATGTGGATCACTATGAATGTACTACACCTCTTCTTATCTGTGTGTTTTCTGATGAGATTATGACTCAAAGCAGTAGCTCTTCTCTCTTTGGTTTTGGATGAATATTAGATTGCCCTTTGAGCTTAAAGAAAAAATGTCTGACTTGATTAACTTATTATGATGTCAAGGAAGGATAAGTGACCTTTCACTTCCACGATTATTCCATTAGGTATTTCAGAAAGTAGTTCTGCTGGATTTACCAGAAAGGTTGGCTTGAACTGAGGCTGTCAAGCTTATTTTAGAACCCAGTGAGCACACACCTTTATTCACTGATGGAGGATGACGATATTACATGGGAGAGCTAAAATCTAATATCTGTCAATGAATCTATTAGGTTTGGCATAATAAGAAAAATATGAAGCAAGTTATTACATAGACACTTAGATAGGCATATGCATTCACAATTTCAGTTTTTTTCTAAGCTTATAATGGTTTCCTGGCTTTGTACCATGTTTCTGCTGAATACCAAACAGTGTAAACATAAAAGCTGTAATCGTTCAAACCAAAAGAGACTAGACTTACAGTTATGTTATCTGTCCTTTTGTGTAATTTGTACTTTGATTGTACAAAATATGCTTAGACTGTCTAGTTGTAGTTTTTTTTCCAAAGGCACCTTCATTCCACCCATGACTGTATTTCACACTTGTCTCCTCAGTCACTGACGTGTTATGGATGTGTCACAGTAAACTGGCTTGATAAGCAGTTAGATGTCTTGGGGCCTTTAACTTTGTGCAGTAACATTGCAAATTTGTCATCAGATTTGTATACGTGAACGGTATTTCTTCAATCCGATTGAAATGATTCCGATTAGAGATTTAAACTTAACCGTTTACACAAATACTGCTCCATTAAGATGGGGGTTTACATGCTTAAAGCATGTAATCAGAATACAACTTTCTTGTATTGACTGCTGGTGGTGTAGTGGTTAGCACTGTCGCCTTGCATCTCCAGGGTCTGGGTTCGATTCCCGGCCAGGCTCGATTCCTGTCTCTGTATGCATGGAGTTTGCATGTTCTCCCCTTCCTTGGCCAGTGACAGTGGATGAAAACACAGATGGGAGGAAATGTTACATTTATATTTCCTGCATTTGGCAGACACCCTTCTGTTGCAGTGGCAACAATAGCAACCTGGTGGTGCTGGGGTTTGAACCTGAGACCCAACACCTTAACCACTGAGCCAACCCCCACCCCACTAAACAACACCAAGCAAAACAAAACAAATAAACAAAAGACTAATGATTTAGAGTTATTCTCGTGAAGTTTTTAGATCTGGAATAGAAGCAATGTTTTCTCTTTGTCCCTGCAAGGTGCACAGAAAGAATTTGATTGTTCCAGCAAGAGAAAAATAATCAGGTCAAGTGTTTATATTACTAATATTTACCTACTGAGTGGATTGTTAAAGTTTTACACCACTCGTCTCATTTCTATCAGACTGTTCAGATTGAGCTGGTTACATGATGCAGTTTTTTATCCTAATGGGTTATTACTGCCATTATGTGTGGCATAGTAGACTCCATGTACGTAAATGCACTTACAAAAAGGCTGCATGGTTCTCTAGGCTGAGCTATAAAGAAATTAGAAACACCCTGTTTCTTTATATCATTCTCTGTGTTTCTGAAGACCGTTAATAGAAGTTCCACAAAATGCCACCTTAATAATACAAACAATCTGATATGGAGGCCAAAAATGAAACTAAATACGTTTATATTTCAAAGGTAGTTGTTCTTGCACATACTATGAATACCCACAAAATCAAGTCACATCCAATTACCTTTACCAATATATCAAAAAATAGAAACTGCTCCAGGATTCAAGTTTCAGTTTCTTTGCGTCATTGTGTAATCACAGTCACTTTTCTCTTTAACCATGATGCAAATAACGAGGAGATGAAAAATTGCTTAAAGCTTACTAGATTGCTGTCTGGGTTAAATTTAGCAGTTCAAATGTCATGTTAAAGTCATTACTTTTATGGATGCTGATCCTGACATTGTTGGAGACAGATGTTTGTTTTTCAAGAGGAGCCAATTTATTGATTCTAACCTATTCTACAATTAAAGGAAAGATTCATGTCATGGTTAAACCTATGATACTGTGTTTCTCCCTATTTATCTAATAGCAATGGACCTAGTATGCATTTTTTATTAAAAACTTAATAAACTTCTGTTATTCAGGGCTCATAAATAATGGAACAAATGTGTGTGGTCTGTTCAGTCATTACTTATTATGACTAATTAAGCTAATGAAAGACTGGAGGTAGTCCTGAGTGTTACATTTGCCGTTCACTCTAACTCTCAACATGAAGTCCAAAGAGATGTCCATGCAAATGAAGGAGACCGTCATAGGCTGAAAAAATTTAATCAGAGAGCATTGAGCTCTACATGAAATCTACACAGCCATGGTCCAAAATAAAGTGGAAAGCCTTCTCAAATAGTGGAGTTTATTAACACAATTGAGAGGCACAAACTCTGGAATGGGATGCTGAACAAGCATATGTAGGTGTGATGGTCAGGTAGGTGATATTGCCCATTTGCACATGACGTCTGTCCCACATGGTCCTGCCCACTTCTATACGGTGAAATGAACCCAATTTAGAGGAGAGACCAAAACCAACAATATAACAATATGCTATTTCATCTTAATAAACACTTTGTCTTCCTCTAAGAGACACCTTCCAAGACGTAATTGCTTCTTGGTTGTTCCAAATTGGCTCTGACCCATGGTGCGTTTCAAGCAACAACACTAACTGGCTTCTAACACAAGGCTGAATCCCAGATCATTTTCTACTACCTGAGGGCCACTACTTGGTGTGTGTAAGAACATATTAAACACCCAACATAGAGTACTTGCTTTCAGTTATATGCTATTTGAGATTCAACCTATTCTACAACATATTTAACACCCAACATAGAGTACTTGCTTTCAGTTATATGCTATTTGAGAATTAACCTCAGGACAGTTAGCTCGCTATTAAGCAGAAAGCTTGAAATGTCAGTTTTAGTTAATGTCACATATTATGAGAGATTAAGCACAGCATATTCCATAGCATTGTCTCATTAGCAACAGAAGCAGTGAATGAACTAGCGCAAAAGCCACCAAATACAGGAGGAATCAGATATTTGTAAACCATCTGAGGTAGTCACGAATCAAACTTTTTCGAATTAATATCCTTAGTACCTTCTTCATCAATTTTCACACTTGTTTCTCTTTTGAATAAGTTCCACCAAAATATACTGCATATGAAAATAATCAGCAGAACAGAAGCTATGAATTGCTAGGTTACTCTTATGTGACAAAGCATCAGGTAATTAGGTAAGTAATTAGGTACTCATCAGGTAATCTTTCTCTTATTTTTGGCTCCTAAATATCCCTTGAACGTGATTATCAACAAAAATACACCCAAATAATAGTCTAATGTTGGGTAACGGTACTTCTGCCATCCAGTGTTGTGACTGAAGTCATGGTAGTCACATGTCTGCAAAAGGGCAATAATGTTCAGCCTTTGACCATGGAACTTTAAAAAAAATTCCTTACTTAATGCGCATATTATAGAAAACGTATTGGACAAATGTTTATGATACTTGACAGATTGGACTTTTTGTGTCATACTGAGTTGTTCTATCATAAGATTTTGTCATTTTCAGTGAGTATGAGCAAGCCAACGTGGTATGGAGCTGTATAAAGCGAAAGACATAGATATATATATATGGTTCTTTTTTTCATATTATCCATTGAAGGCTTAACCTCCTGAGACAGAATGTCTTTATATGATATCATGAAATTGTTTCCCAGCTACATTGTCTATATGTACCATCCTCACACGGGGGCCGTTAATTCTTTTGCCAAACTTTTTTCTGTTTGAAGATTTTAAGTTCATAGTTGATAAAGTTCAAATGTTAATAAAGAGAACAGTGAGGAGAAAATGCAGTTTGCATAGCAGTAGAGTCCTGGTCTCAGGAGGTTAAAGTAGCAGACTATGGTTGGCTCATTCTCTGATGTGAAAATTACGAAAATAGGCTTTGTTTATTTTAGCTTATTCTTTTCAGTCCTTACTCCATAAAATGAAACTGTGACCAATAGGTCTATATTTTATTATTTGTTCAGCTCTGTTTGACCCCTATTAGAGCCTTTTTTGAATTAGGTGTTAACAAGATTCTCCCATTCAAAATGAGGTGAACCTCATTAGTTGATCAATTAAATTATTTTTCATGCAATTTCATTCAGTGCCACATGTTATGTACACTTCCTGTCCAAAAAAAATCCCTATTTCAGAATAGTCAAAAGTTTGGCATTATTAAATTCTGGAAGGACAAAAACAAGATTAAAATCTGAATGAGTGTGATTCCAGATTGACTCTGTTCCTGAGTAATGGGCACATAGTAGCAATGAGGGCAATGTTATGATCTGGGATTGCTTCAGTTGGTGAGGTCTAGACTCAGGAACGTTAAGTGACAATAAAATTAAGTCAGCTGACGACCTGAATGTACTGAATCACCAGGTTATCATATCAGAGTATTTTTTTCTGATGGCAGGGGCATATTCAAGGACTCGAATGGTGAAAAGTTGGTTCTGGGAACATGAGAAGTCATGTTCACCCATGAATTAGAAACCATACAAACAAACTATTAAAGTGCCAAGCAGTGTATACCGAAATAAAATCAAGTGTTAGTTTACATTTGGACTTTATGTATAAATATCTATCATTGTTTCCGTTTCTGTTCTATTCTAACATCTAATGGAAGAACAGCTTTTACATTATACTGTATATTTGTTCTATTTAAAAAATGTATTGCTTTTTCTCCTTAAAGTTATTGCATGCACAAAAAGCAGAAGAACCCAGGAAAGATCCCTGAAAGACTCGATATGTGTGGTGCAGATAGCAGCGCCATTTACAGAGCTATAAGCATCATGGTTGTCATAGCTCTTTGAATGGTACTGCCGTATGTACTGAACTACCACCACTGCGATCCTAATGCATGAAACTCATCTCTTAATATTAAAATGCATGCAAGATGATTTGTTTGTTTTTGCTTCTTGGTTGTACGTACACTGTTCAGCATGCCACGTAAGTATGGAACCACGGGAGGTTTTATGGCATTTTGCACCTTAATAAAGTTTACTTTTGCACCTCATTGCAAAAAAAAGGGGGGTTTAGAAAAGGGATTAGTAAATGCAATGTTGGAACTGGTTGTAGCTAGAGAGAGGTTAAGAAGAAGAAGTGACCATTGCGCAAAAAAGATATGTTCAGCATGCTGCAGTGCAATCCTATACTGAAGGCTGTATTGAGGAGTATGGTCTTTAAAAATTACGGGCAGATGTATAAGTGTTATTTCTTCTTCACCTCCCTGCAACGAGACACTGGGGAATTGGGACTCTTAGTACCTACATGGTTTATGGTGTACGATAAGTGGAACCTTGGATCACGAGCATAATTTGTTCAGGAAACTGGCTCGTATTTTAAAACACTCGTAAATCAAAGTGAATTTTCCCATAAGAAAATATGTAAATTCAAATTATTCGTGCCACAGCCCCAAAAAATTTATACATAAAAATAATTAACACAAAATATAAAGTAAAAATAAATATAAAATTTATTTAAAAATAAAACAAATTATTTTCAGATGTGTTTACACTGAGAGAAGCCTGTGGTCTCATCGTGTTGTTATGTGTGGTCGTGTGGTTGCTTAGTGGTATGTGCTCTTTCCACACTGCCCTCATTCAAGCCATACAGAAGAGCTAAGGGATCGTCTTAAATAACAAGACTATACATTATACAAAGCTAAACAAACAAAAAAGATATAATAATAAAATAATAATAATAACAAAATAAGAGTAATAATAAAATAAAAAATAATAATAATAAAAAATAAGAGTAATAATAATACACAATTAATCATCCTTTCATTGTGATTAAGATATACAGAGCCTAATTATACCTCCTCTTATAGCATTCGACATTCCTATGCAAGCATATACAAACACAGCTTACATGTTAACTGAGGTATTTTGTGCTAATATTTCTTATAGTTTTCTGACAGCTTTATTTATTTTAGTAAGCTGACAGCTTGAAGATTACCTCCAGCTATTACAACTTGCATTTTTCTCTACTGTCCACGAGTATACATAATACGTAATACATAACTGAAAATAGAAACAAATGTGTAGTGTACTAAAAATACCCAAGTTAAGTTTTATAATTTATAAATACATACTAGTACATTTATAGTAACTATCTGCATTAATGAAACCGTATAAAAAAATAACAGAGGTTAAAGTTAAAAGTAGAGTGAAATTCTACAGTATAGATTTGTCCATCATTGCATAAATTTCTCAAGAAATTAACTGTATTAATCCATTGAAACATACATTTTACAAGTATAATATATTTTAAATTACACCACTTTGTTGCATATTAATTTTGAGTGTGATAATAATTACTTGCCTTTTTGATGATAAAAGGTGTGCATTTGTATGTGTGT
Source organism: Clarias platycephalus (assembly GCA_030068275.1). Classification (NCBI taxonomy): domain Eukaryota; kingdom Metazoa; phylum Chordata; class Actinopteri; order Siluriformes; family Clariidae; genus Clarias; species Clarias platycephalus. The sequence continues at coordinate 21,901,064 of JAQQZT010000002.1, read as the reverse complement.
GCTGCCAGTTAATTTATCTGGTTTCAAGGGTAGTGTGTGTGGTTGATGCGTATTATATAAGCATCAACCAAATGCTTGTTGTGATATCATGGGTGTTAATTAGCCTAGCAAATGCCATTGTGAAATAAATTTTAAACCTGATAGAAGGACAGGCACAACCTGTCATTATATAAACATCATATAAAAATAACCGAAACTATCAAATCCTTTTACCAAGATTGTTATAAGGTGCAATCCTTCAGTTGTATTAAAATATGTAAAAAATTTACACAGTGGAACCTCGAATAATGATGAGTAATGCGGTTTGCGAGTGTTCCGCAAGACGAGCAAAGATTTTTAATACATTTTGACTTGGAAAACGAACAAGTCTTGGTTT
>JAQQZT010000002.1:21882478-21900341 GCA_030068275.1 Clarias platycephalus | reverse complement strand
AAGGGTAACTGTGTAAGATGAGAAGGGGGAGAGGGGAGGGGCTCCTTACTTTAGCTTCACACACACACACACACACATACGCGCACAAACGGAAACACTAATCTGGAATTTATTTTTACTTTTTTTTTAAGTGCAGGTTAATTTGTTTTATTTTTACTTTATATTTTGTGTTCATTATTTTTTATGTATTTATTGTTTTGGACTGTGGAACAAATAATTTGAGTTTCCATAATTTTTTATGGGAGAATTCGATTTGGTTTACGAGTGTTTTGAAATACGAACCCGCTTCCACAACGGATTATGCTCATAATCCAAGGTAGTTCTGTTTTATATAAGATGACAGCAGACTGTCCATATCAGTGTGAAAAATTTGTATTGGTATCTGAGTATTACTGTTTGTGCCCTGTCAAAAACACACACACACACACACACACACACACACACACACACACACACACACACACACACACACACAGAGTAACCCAGCACGTCAGCAAAGTGCAGCAAATGGGCCTCTATTTCAGTAGTCCAAGAAAAGCAGCAGGTTGAAGTGAAGAATCAGTGGCACCCTGTCAGTTAAGTGTGTGTCTGCCTTTTATGGAAGTAATCTCACACACTCAAATATGTGGAGTTGCTCAAATAAAAAAAAATATTTATTTTATTCAGTCAGAAATGTGTTTTTGTACTACCTAGGGTCTGTGCACTACATGTATCTCTTAAGTGCAAAATAACATTGCCTGCTTATGTAGTAAATATTTAAACACTAGCAAGTTTTATTCCATTGGAAGTTTGTTGCATTAATATTGTTATAAAATATATTCCAATCACCACCAAACTTGAAGCTCTTGCTGATGAGGGAGAGAGAGAGATCATAGAATAATTAAGAAAACAGTCAACAGAAAGAATAAGTATCTCAAATATGTACTCTTACATTTACAGAGAAAAGAAAAGTACCTCAGAATGCACAACATGTCAAATCTTAAGGCAGATGAGCTGCAACAGCCAAATTAGGTTACGCTCCTGGTAGCCAAGAACAGGAATCTAAGGCTGTTTCAGTGGACACAGAAAAATACCAGGCAACGTTTTTTCCAGTATTCGCCTAACAATGGCCATGCCACGGTCACTACAGGCACATTTTCTTTCTTATTTTGATATTCAATGTTAGCATTAATTGAAGCTCTCATCTCTAGCTGTATGATTTGATACATTATTCCATTATTCTGTTGTCACATGGTGATTGGATAATTTTCATAAATGAGCAGGTTCCTATTAAAGTGGCTAGTAAATGCTTTTTTTATTATTAATATATATATATTTTTTTTTTATCTGAACTGTTTTTCAAGCCCATGCAACTGGAAAACTTCACAAACAGATGAAGGATTCAATATGTTTAAAAAAAATCTGCTGATAGAGATCTATAAGCAGACTCTGTTCTGTCTCTATTCAAGAGCCAAGATTGATTTCCAGAAGTGACATTAAGGTTTATATTCTGCCTCCTGCTGTATTCGTTTCTGCGAAACCTTTTTGCTGCTTTTACGCTATAAGACGAAAAGCGAGAGGTGCTGGTAGTCCTAATAATGTACTGTAGCAGTGTCCTCTCTACCTGCTGGAGTTTGTTGTCATGGTAAACACATCTGCCTACAGTATGTGAGGGTTTTCTTCAGCTTTCTGCCATGTGCTGAGCTATTTTTGTCATGTTAAGGAAGTGATTCAGAGCTCCTCAATGCTGTCCATGTCTAAAGCCTGGCTTTGACTATTCCTCAACGCAGGCTTTTAAACATTTATCACAATATTAGGCCTGGATTATTCACTAAAAATTAATCAAACATGCCTTACACAGTCCCCTTGTCCTGCTCTCCGTCTGTCATGCTGAATGAAGAGTAAACCCCTTAGGTAAACACTAGCACTCTTCTTTCCTCCGTGGGCCTCCATGTACTTTTTCACTTCTGTTTTGCTGTCTCCTGACATTTCCTTCATCTACTCCAACTCTACTCTTCATTTCAGATAAGGAACAATTCATTTGCGATATCTCACACCTTAAATACTCCAGCCTTTTATCTTTGCACACGTGCGCATGGAGTTAACATCCAGTATCGGTCCAGAAATAGTTATTAACACAGATTTCTCACTGCAGACTCTTCACGGTAAAGATCAGCAACATGTCGCTTTATGAAAGATAAGGTTTATTTGCAGTACGATGCCGGCCGTCAGAGAGACAGAGAACAGAGTGTTAGGCTCATGTCTGGTTTATCTCTGCCAACTGGTCTGATGGAAAGAGGTTGTATTAGGTACAGAACAAAGCAGGTTGGTACTGTATGAAGTAGACAGGCTGGGAAATGTGATTTCTTTCAGACAGTGTGGAAAAGCTTCCACCAAAAAGACTGAACGATAGCAATCGACAGCTGTGAGACTACACTAGGCATAGTTATTAAATACACTGTTTTATAATAACACCAGGATCAAGTCATAGTCTAAAAAAAAACACACACACACACACACACACACACACACACACACACACACACACACACACACACACACAGACAAACAGCTACATTTGGGGAAGCACTGACAGAGTCCAGAGTACAAACTGCTGTATGTGAGGGTTTGAGCGCTTGCTTAGGAACGTCTTAAGGTTGAAAATGTTTTATCTCTGTCTGATCTGTGGCATTGCTGCATATTGCCATAAGTACAAAATATTTAACATTAAGTTCAATAATTAAAATTTCATAATGATGCAGTACTTGTGTGATACAGTACAGATTCAGAATGCAGCAAAATCAAGCAGTTAATTAAACAGTAGCTTTCTGACTCTCAAGGGATTGTGTCTGAAACAGGCATTTTTATTTGCCTTGTGCTGTCACTTATGCAGGCCAGTTTGTTGTTTGTTTAATCTGTGTTCTCCACAATCAAGGCACAAGTCTGTGAACTTCCCAATCGCTGCAGTGATTTCTGCGGTATTAAATCAACTAGGAAATTATGTGTGTGAATGTGTGTGTGGCTTCTTGCTTTATTCTAATTTTAGAGACAGACAGAAGGATGATGTCAGACATGTTTGGCATGAGCACCAGTGTATTATACTGATATTTGGCGTACTAATGTTTCAGTCCAAAACTAACCAGCCATCAGTGTTGTAATTTATGTTGAAACCATATGTTGAAGTGCTTCCGTACAAGAGACCTTAAATATTTGTGGGAATTTTCCAGTTCCTGCTTGTTGCTGACAATAGCCATTGCTGTTTTTTGACAGTCCGCTTAGGGGGAATGGATTTGAGATAAACAGGAAGCTACTTAAGCAGGAACGATGGCTTGATTAAGTTCAAGTTGCACCTTTAACTGCACCTCAAGTAAAGCAAGTTGTATTTTTTATCCCTCTGCTTTACTATGCAGTCTATTATGATATTATATAACATGATATGATATGCAGTATTGTTACCCGCTTAATATAGTAAAAATAGTCTATCCATTTGTAAATAGCGCAGGACAGTACAGTCCATTTATTATAAACAGAACCTCCATTCCTGATTCAGACTCTGCTGAAATAAGCCTGAAGCCCTGATGCGGGCAGCAGTACATCTCTCTAGATGAGTTTGAAATAGATCGCCCCCTTCCCACTGATAAGCTTGAAATTGCAGATGGTATCATGTTATGGAGTAAGTTATCTCAGGCAACCTCATCTGGCTTAATCCCAAACCCTTCAGACTTCCCCTCTGTTTCTGCAGTTTAGATTGCACGTCTTCTCTCTCACTGACATAACCAAGCGAGTATCACACGCTACATCACAAGTCAATTTTCCGAACAGATAAGAAAACCTTATAAATTAGATTTTTCAAACCACACAATTCCTTTTCTCCTCATTCTACCTTTTTGTTTAACATTTTCATTCTGTAATATAGCTACCGTAAATCTGTTTAATGATCCTCCATTCAATTAGAAAGACAGATTATAAGTCATAGAAAAAATAAGTCTTCATACTAATGAAATATGGATGCTTGCTTTTGCTACCGGTGTATAAGCCTGGGACAGCTAACTGATCATCAGTTTGGGTAGTAGCACTCTTTTCTTGGTTCTGCTTGTTTTCCTTGTGAAAAAGCCAACGTTATGTGCGTCATGGAGATAACAGTGCTGATTGTTTTCTCCCTCAAGTGCAGCCCTTTTAAAATGGTTCCCCATAGGTCTGAGATTACAAGACAGCCTAATAGTAAAATGTTTGGGGTTTTATTTGTTTTGTTTTGTTTTCTATTCATTTGTAATTATGTGGAGATTTTTATTAGGATCTTAAATATCTGTGGGCTTTTACGTGTGCTGCAGGTTGTAGACTAAATAATATCATCCGGAAAGAATAAATAACTATTAAGCTGAGGTTTTAACACCTTATTATTATTTTTATTAATGTTAAAGAATATTATTCAGTAAGTATTTTGTTACTAAATAAATGAATATAGTAGATTTAATAAATTAAAATGAAACAGGTCATGGCTGTTTAACGGGTCACTTCTGTATTTGGTTCTAGATCAAATACATTTAACCGATACCTGGTCATGGAATTCCTGCGACTTTTTGCATGCATAGGGCGCTGATGTCATCAGTCAGCGCTGACAGTGCAGGGATTTCATAGCAGTGCTAGCAATAGCAGCTAAAACAGCTAAAGCAAGGCTTTTAAAATTAAGCAATCTGACTGCTTGCCGTCCTGCAGAGCGAAATCCAAAGCATATTGTTGCTAAAATTGTTTGGAATGAACGAGCGGTCATACAAATATAACATGCTTTAACCCAGATGGCGTATTCATGTGGACACATGTGCCATTTCTGAGGACAGACACGTCCACATTAGATTCAAATAAAACTTAGTTGTAATTATGAATGTGAACTGTAATGACATGCAAATCTGATCTCACCAAAAGAAAATCTGAATTAATCGATGTGGCTTGTAATATGAATGTAGCCTAAGAGTTCATTCTTTGGCATTAATCAAGTGCTAAGCTATCGAGTGAATTTTTTCTGTTGCACCTTTGAACCCTTGCTTTCAACCTGACCTTTTCATGAGTCTCTTCGACTTATTGTCGTGTGTATCCACAGAGGGTCTGTAAAAGCTGTCAGACTACTCAGGAAGAGCTTTAGGTGAGTGTGCCTGAAATGAATGTGATCTTTCAGACAAACTGAATGAACAAGAGCAGAGCAAATCCCTAGAAAGCTGTTCCCATTATTCCATGGCAAAAGAAGCTCCCTGGAGAGAGATGAATGTGCTTCCTACACTTTGGCTCCATTGTACGTATATCCCACAACAGGTCTTTGAAAGCCCAAAATAGCAGATTTCAAATAATGATGGGGGAAAGTGTGAGCGGGCGAAAGTGCAAACAAATCGGTAGCACTTTCTTTTCCTTCCTCTTATTTTTCTCCGTGGCTCTCCATTTCTTTTCCTTCTGTCTGTTTCCTGCTCTCTGTCAATGTTAAATCACATGTGGGATTTGGAGATACACAGCAGCTCACACGATCACACAGGATGAAGAACGACCCAATCCTTAACCCTATTTATGCTTCTGCCACTGAAGCCTCGTAATATTCATTATTTAAATAAGACAAATGTGTTTGATTAAAATGTGTGTCGCCGGCACTCAGTCTCTCAACCAACCACAAATGTTCACAAAGTAAAAAAAAAATGTGTAATGTTTAGACTGGATAGTTCAGCGTGTTTATAACAGTTCTGCATTGTATTGGAAAATTGGACATTTCAGGTGAGATTCATTTATGAGCGACTTTTCCTCAGACTGACGCTTGGTTGAATAAAGTCACTACAAACATTGAGTAAAAGAGCAGCAATGTGGCAACAATTCTGCTTGCTTAATTTAAAACAGTTATTTCCTTTCAGAATCCAGGAATATTGAGGAATCTGAAGTGGATGAAGTGTTGTGCGCGACGGGAATAATTTCTAGTTTGCTTGTTTATAAACGAAAACATTTATATTGATTTTTGGAATTTAATGCAGCACCACAACTGTGGTGGGCAAAGTACACAAATCATGTACTTGATTAAAAGCAAAAACCTCAAGTAAAATATTACTTAAGTAAAAGAGGAAATCCTCCATTTACATTTCTACTTATAAGAAAATGTACTTACCGTCACATTTACTTATCAGAGAATACTCTCTCTCTCTTTCACACACTCTCTCTATGCTTCCATCTCCACATATAATTTGAAACACCTGCTACATGATTGAACATTTCACAAAGGGAATACAAATCATACAATTATGTATAATAGTCGGAAGGTGGCAACTATTATACATAATTACCGCTTCAAATACTACATATCACTTATGTAATGCCGCGCCATGCACAAATGTAGTGAAGTAGAAAGTACAGATATTTGTTGTGTAGGATGTAGTGGATTTAAAAAGTTTTAACAAAGAAAATGTACTTTGAGAGAGGAATTTTCATTTTTAATGAAAAGAGCAAATGACTGCATTCTTCTACTCTGCCCCAGCAAACACATTACATCCAGGAAAAGCACCGACTGTGCTACACATAGTCCTTTCTGTACAGTATATATATATAAACCGTAGCTGGTGATGTTCCAGCTTTAATAACATTCCAGGAGCTACAGTAGTCACTTCATGGCTTTTCTTAATAATGAATCTATCATAGTGTTTTTTTCTAGATTAAAGGGTATACAGTAGTAATAGTCACTTAAGCATTAAGGAAAAATGCCACAACAAAACCTATGAGCCTTGTGTGTGCAAGTCAGATTTATTAAGTTGCTAGTATGACTCATCATTTCCTCTAAGTGTAAAGTGTTCTGAATTGCAGATTGCAGGATGTGATTTTATAAGTATTGTAATATCCATGGAAGCGCTGACATGGAACTGGCCACAGACTCTGAAGATCCCTGAATTATTTCAGACCTTAAAGAAAGTAATTTTTGAACTACTACTGTTGGACGTTTGGAGTCCTGTTAGTGTTCTGCCATGATGTAACATTGCTGGATCAGTCACGATGATTTATAATAGGTGAAAACATTTTCAACTGTAAGTTATAACAATCATAATTTGCTGTGTGAGACCGAACAGCTTCATTGAGCATTTTAAGTGATGATTTATATCAAACTACTGAGAACTTCAGTGTAGAAATAGTGGACGCAGCAAATTCCTGGGCCAGACGTTTGCCTCAGCTAGTTGGTGATCTATAAGATGACAAACAAAGAGGGAATGAAGGCAGCGTCTGCATGAAATTTAAAGCTTTCCTTTATCCTTATCTGTTTAAGCAGCGTGTATAGATGAAGAGGTGAAAGAGTTGGACATACTGAAGGACTAAAGTGCTGCTGATATCAATCTCTTTTGAATGAGATGAATTGCTACTGGTGCCAGCATTGTGGGTAATGTACATTAGGAAACCATTAGCCAAAGTGAAAGTTGTTGATGGAAGACACTTAAACCAACAAGTCAGCCCAGAACTCATATAAGTCAAATAAGGTGGGATTTTTCCATTATGAAGACATTCATGCCCATGGCTGTTAACAAACTACAAAAACATGATTAGGGCTTTAATTATATCACTATTCTACCATGGGATTAAACATACAGTATGCTTTTTAAAGCTGTTTCTAGACCACTGAATTTAAGTGCTACTTTAGGAAAACTGTGATCGTGTTTTATCTCTCTAGCTGACACAGTCCTTTTCGGTAAAAGCCTCAGGAACTCATGAGGCATATCTACACCATGCTTGAAACTATGCCCTGTTTTTATGTCTACCACAAATTCTGTTGTGTGTCATATAATAGTCCTTACCTGTAGTGCTCCCAATTTTCCGGTGCTGAAACTAGTGATTACGGTGCCATTTTGAACACACCAGGAGTGGGTCGGCCGTGGGATATAGGAGACCTGTCAGTGTTTTCAATACACTTGCAATTCACCTCATACCCTGCTCCATTAAAGTGTCATGACTCTCACTGCAGTTTTCTGTAATGAAACACCAGAGCCGCTCACTCGAGTGGGAGAGAAGATCTTGCACAGCTCAAAAAAAAAAAATAATAATAAAATAATGTATTCTCATATTCTTTTTTTTCCCCAGGTACTCAGTTCTGCACAATGGAAACAACGGCGAACAGGAAAAACTGACAGTGCACAATGACACAGAGTCGCAGGAATCCTGCTTCTGACCAAACTTCATCCGGGCAGAAACTGGAAGGAGCCATCGCTCACCATCAGCCCCATCACACCTGTAGCGCAAAATCACACAGGGGGGGTGGGGGAGGGTTTGTCCAGGGACAGATTACTGAGTGGTGGACGGAGCTGAGTTTTACGCTCCAGAATGTTGTGAACAATGTTGCCAAAGGTATTTGATTTGTATTTAATGATGTAATTATTTCTTATGGTTAATGACCAGATCCGTTACAGATTTCTGCTTGTTGACTATTATTAATCATAAAGTATGATTTCACAAGCATTATTTGTGATGAATATTTCAGCCGAATTTACAATCAGGAGATCCTTTCTACTGCCCAGTGGTTGCATAACAGCCATCACACTGTGTTCAATTATATTGGTTTTAATCTGAATCTGATATTGCTCATACATTCCCACTTGTTTTTTTTTTCTGTTTATGTTGACCGTATGTGTAAAAAAAAAAAACATATTAAGACACAACAGATTCATCCTGCGAATAGTTTATACAACAGAACATTTTGATCCAGTTATTTTAACAATACTGATAGATATGTGACAACTGATGTAACAGAAAATGTGCCTTTGGGTCAAATTAAGAGTAGGAAAATACATTCACGAACCTGTGATCTTTAAAGCATTAGTAAAAGATTTACACTACATACACTTAGTCCTTAGAGGCTCATAATGGATCCATAACTGAGGTACAGGAATGATGGTACTTCCTCTTTAAATCCATGTTGTTGTTGTTTTCTTGTTGTTGTTGATGTTGTTTTACAGATGAAATATTCCCACTCAGAAAACTGCGTATGAACATCACGCACGTTATCTATGTTCATTTGCTTGGCATCCCTCACCAAACACTTATTCGAATACATTGTCTGGTTTATTGTAGGATCCCTCGAATACATCCTACATATCCTACTCATCATACATAACCAGTTTTCATAATTAATATCCATGTGCTTTAAACATTATATTGTCTCCATACGATTCATTCTGATTACCAATCTGACCATTCTAAGAGATTTTCTGTAATAGAGTCTCTTATTAGGCATCATTGATATAAAATATATATCAAAAACAGCAACAAAAAAAAAACATTTCGGTGTCAGCTTTTCTCAGCAAAAAAAGTATTTTCAGATGAAAGACTTCACATGAGTCATTACTGTTTCCATACAGATGCATAGAATGGAAATGGAAAACCCTTTTAAAAAAAAGACATTCCCATTATGCTTTGGTTTTAATAACCTCTCCTGCAAAGGATGCACTTAGAGCACTTTTAAAAGATATTGATGGTACCTTTCATAAATAATACAGTATTCTAGTTGCTAATATTTGACCAAATTTTAACAAAAGAATGAGGAAAAGTCCTTTAATGTGACAGTTTGTTGAAGTGTTAAGTGTTGTGCTGTGGTGTTGTTTCGGGAGAAAAAGAGAAGGAAGCTTCAAGTGAACAAGCAGCTTCCTGTGCTCTGCTTACACTCTGTACCGCTAAATGTTCTCTGACCAGGTGGAAAAACCCTCGTAGTGTGCTGTTTACTTTTGCCGCCAAAGCTAAACCCATTCACAGGTGAACAGCAAAAGATATTATTTTCATTTTTTTGGCAGTGTACTGTATGCTGGTCAGAGCTTGGTGTACAAGTTCATTTTGATTTAGTTGTAAATAGGAATATTTTTACGCAACCCTTGCTTCAGTGCCAGGCATTATTTTTGCAGATTAGTGCAACATCAGTGCTGGATCGCACAGGTGCAGGCAGAGATACTCCTACGAACGCCTAAATGGTCAAAACCAACGTGAACTCCGACAAGTTACTCTTAGAATAAACTCTCAGAAATGACTGGCAGGACATCAAACAGAATTTAATATTGACTGTGAAGCTCGGAAATGAACTGAAAAACAACTATGTGTTTAATGGGAATGTAGTAAACCATTTAATTAGATTTCTTTTTTTCCAGGGCACAGTTTGGGTACAGAATACAAAATGCCCCAAGATGTCATAGGAATCGGCGTAGTTTAAACAGTACGCTCTTCACTTCATGAGCTACTCAGGATGAGTACTGTACGTGCGACATCAACCTCAGAGTTACCCAAACAGGCCTGACAGCTGTGTATTAAAAAATGATTTTCAGGGGATGTTAATTAACAACAAGCAGTCTGGAAAATTATTTTAATGCTCCTGTTCCACTCTGATACTCCAGGCTTTTTAATTATGTAGCACCGGGTTGACCATGAGTCACTGAGCATTCAGCAATTTTAGTAGCAGATGCAATCGTGGGAAAATAAATAAATAAATTCATGAAAATCATCATCACTCCCATAATTTTACCAGTGTCGGTGTGAAGTTTGCCGGTTAGGATGTGTTTGACTCTAAGAGTGTCAGGCGCGGATGTGCAGCCACACTTCCAAAAGTGTGTGTGGAAAGATTTCCGCAATGGCTGCCAAGTACTTATCGCAAGTCAGCAATGCAAGTTTATCGAATTGTGCTCCGCAGTTGTCTGACTCTCTGGTCTTGTTAACGGTGACGTACTAGAGCGATGTTAGAATGTGACATAAAAGCTGGAGTAGGCATGAGGAATGAGCAAGGATACGTCTGTGATGTATCCTTGCCGTAAAAAGACCCATTCTAGGTATTGCTATATCGGTCCTTCTCTCTTACACACACACACATACAAAGCACCACACGAACACCACTGTGTATGAAGCCCTGAAGGCAGAAGTTCTAAACATGAATGTGTTGTAAATCTCTCCCTAACTTTTGTAAACTCAGTATTTATTTTGGTGGATATAAAGATTGATATTTTTCATGTAAGGCTTCTCTTTCAGGGAGCTATGTGGATTACTTTTTCTGTTGCTATGTGACAGCTCTAATACATGATTATAATTAAAGATGATGGAAAATAATGTAAAATGTGTGGCAACTGCTTCGTTTTATACTCTGCTTCATATTATTTTTGGTCATTACACTCAATCATGTAGCTCTCAGCACTCGGCAACAAAGGAGATATTTTATGTACAGATGTATTCATGGAAAGCTCAGGGCAGCTGATCAGTGCAGCATTCGTCTTTCACAGACTATACTTTTTTTTTCTTTTCTTTTTTTAATCTGGAGGATACAGGATGGCAAGGTGGTGATCGCAGGAAGAGCAGAAGACTTCTCCATATGGATTGACTTTGTGTTTGTAGGCACTGACGGACGCGAACACAACTTGCTTCCTAAACATGTGCTCGTCAGACTAAATACAAAGCCACAATCGAGATGGAGTCAAAACAACATGCAGCTGAAAATGCAGGAAGTCTGATCAGTATTCTTTTGGGGGGTTTTTTATGCTCATTATTATGGTTTTTTTCCTCACCCGTTCCCCTTCCCGAGCTGTCACCAGTCTTTCACTCCTTTCATCAAGCATGGTGTAGTTTACATTTAGGCTGCTAGACCACGCAGATGTGTTGCATATACACCCACCAGCCACTTCATTAGATGCACTTGTTCAGCTGCTCTTTAACACAAATATTTAATCAGCCAATCACAAGGCAGCAACTCAGTGCGTTTAGGCATGTAGACATGGTCAAGGTCAGCTGCTGAAGTTCAAAGCGAGCATCAGAATGGGGGAAGGAAAGTGATTTAAGTGACTTTGAACAATGGCATGGTTGTTGGTGCCAGATGGCTCTGACTATTTCTGAAGATGCTGATCTACTGGGATTTTCATGTACAACCGTGTCTAGGGTTTACAGAGAATGGTCCAGTGAGCAGCTGTTCTCTGCGTTGTTGATGCCAGAGGTCCGAGGAGAATGGCCAGACTGGTCCGAACTGATAGAAAGGCAACAGTAGCTCACATAACATCTCATTACATCCAAATTATTGCAAAGAGCATCTCTGAATATCTCATATCAACATGTCATTCCTTGAAGCAGCAGAAGACCACACCAGGAGCCACTCCTTTCAGCTAAGAACATGACACTGAAGTTACTGTTCACATGGGCTCATCATTTGAGATTAGAAAAACATTGCCTTGTCTGATGAGTCTGGATTTTTGCTGCAACATTTGGATTGTATGGTCAGAATTTTGGTCTAAACAATATGAAAGCATGGCTCCATCATGCCTTGTATCAATGTGTTCAGGCTGGTGGTGGTTGTGTAATGGTGTTTTGGATATTTTCTTACTACCAAATGCCACAGTCTACCTGAGTATTGTTGTTGACCATGTCTGTCCCCTTTATGACCACAGCATAACATGCCATGTCACAAGGTTCAATTATTCTTAACTAGTTTTTCGAACATGACCATGAGGTCACTGTACTCAAATGGCCTCCACAGTCACCAGATCTCAATCCAATAGAGTATGTGTTAGAACAAGAGATTCAAATCATAGACGTGCAGTCGAGATGAAGTAGCCGGTGAGTGTAAATTTGCCCTCAAAACTTTCTGTGGAGCAGAGCTGATCCATGAACCCTAATGCACCAGACCTTATTAGAAGTTTTGTAAAAAATTAAAATGAAAATCATTATTTTTAATCGCTTCCGAAATTTCTGTTTCTTTTTTGAGACTTTCCTCATTAATTGCAGATTTATCATTCCTTGTGCAGTTTTTCAAATGTACTTTGTGTTCTACAAGATGAATGAAAACTGAGGTCCTCATATTTAATCAGATGTTATAACAATTCCTGGAGAGTGATTTATTTTTATGAAATGAACAAATAAATGCAGAACGAATAAATACTTGAATCAATGAAAAGTCAATGTGTGCTTTATAATGTTGTTTGGGTGCCTATAGTTTTGACATGCATGCTTTTAGAGAAAATGATATTATTCAAAATATATGGGTTATTTTATATATAGAAAATGTATAGGGTTTTTTAGTTTTATTTTGTTAAACAATTTGTGTTGAAAATGTTAATACTTTTGTTTAGTAACATATGGACACGAACACAGTCAGGGCCATAAGTATTTGGACAGCAATAACGAATTGTTCTGGGCTGAATCTGATACACAAAGGGGGGGGGGGGGGGGAGTGACGTGGTTGTAGGTCTGGTTCTTTTTAATCTAATATATTGGGTCTGAAATAAAAAGAAAAAAATTAAATACAATTTCATATAATATATTCAAATACTGTTTGTACCTACCATTAACAAGTATCTCCAATCATATCTCACTATTATCTAGACACATTTTTCTCACACATACACACTTCCAAAAATTCTTCTTTTCTTTTTAAAAAAAAAAAATCTTAAATTTTTGTGAAGCTGCTTTGAGACAATGACCATTGTTAAAAGCGCTATATAAATAAAATTGAATTGAAAAATCTCCACCTCCTTGTTTTCTTTAAAAAGTCCAATACAGTAACATTATGGTTTCCATATGATTTATAATATCACCTCATGGAAGCTTTAGCAGAAGTACAATGATGAATAATGACAGAACAGACAGCAGACTCAACTCTAAAAGAGAACACAGTGAAAAAAATAATTAATGTCGTCTTTTAGTTAAAACACAGACAAAAAGAGTGATGATTGGGTATGACCTAGATAGTTGCGCAGACATAGTCTCTCTACAATAATGAATTGCACATTAGTTCCAATGATGGAAAACACCAGTCAAAAGCTTGGACACACCTTCTAATTTTTAACGTTTTATTTTCTATATTCTTTGGAATAAGACACATGGAATTATGTATTTCAAAATGTTCTGGTCAGTAATTCTTGCAAGAACAATACTGTATTCTCAGGTGCTTTTATAAAACCCATCAAGCGCCATGATGAAACTGGCTCTCATGGAGACCTTCCCGGGAAAGTAAGACCAAAATTTACCTCTACACAAAATAATATCTCAGTAATTAAAATTTAAAAAGGTTGTGCATGCACCAAAATCCATTGCTTTTCTCCTCTATCTACTGTAATTTGCTACCAAATCAAAGCATGGGCTTAACCAACATATTATGAACACTAAACTGCAAACTAAAATAACCACTGACACAACAGTAGAGTGATTTCTCCATTGAGACAAAACCATGAAAGGTGGGTTTATAGCGTTTTGGGGGTAAAAATCAGACCAAATTTACACTACTGCAACCCAAAACTTTTGTTTAGTTTTTTTTACACTTAAAGAAATCATGCACATCAGTGTGTTATGCTTCTGGTTTCATTTGAAAATATATAGGATTTTATTTTCTCAAAACTGCAAAAATGGAGTTATCTCACTTTGCTGTCAAAGTTTATGGATTAACAGCATCTGTCTGACATTTAAATTTATAACGTTCCAGCAATTAGCACAGAATATAAACTGCAGCCACTACTTACACAGATGTGCTACATTTGTTACTGGCAATCACAGTATATAGTCATGAATGTATGCACTTTATCATTATAAGGCATTACTAAATGTAAATTCTTAGGCCCTGCCATTTGATGTCTCAGGGCTTCGTTTCATCCCAGGTGCTGAGTTGCAGAGGTGCCGTTATCTGAATGAGCTGAGAAATGTCTTTCTCTCCTGATTGCTATTTGAAGTGCCTTGCTGAGTTAAGTGCTCGCTCATCAGCCTTTCTCTGAAAGCCTCTGGCCTTTTTATTTTGCTATGAAAAAGCCAAAAATCTTAATTTTTTTTCACTCTGAAATGTCAAGAGTTATAATAGGCTTTGTGCATAGTGCGATCATTTCTAATTACGACACTGAGCAGACCCCTTTTTAGTCACTTTTTACTCAAGACAATTCACTGTTGCAATTATTAGCATTTTCAGCATCAACTAGCCATGCTGCTCATTAAGAACTGCCAGGCTCTCCGGTTGCACTTAAAGTGTGTTTCCTTTACGTGAGGTTTCTTTGTTTACTTGTAGTTTTTTCTTCACTCGATACAACAGATACTTTCTCACCAAAATCAGGGCTCTTGAAGCAATTAATACAGTCACAGTCACACTCTTTGATTGTGTGCAGCTCCACAGCAAAATACTAATTTCTTCTCAGACGACATGTGTATTTAAAAAAATAATTATTGATCCCAAAACAGCAAACAAGTTATCTTTTGATTAAATAGTGCATTAAGCTCTAATCATGCAGATACAAAGCTAAAATTTCCAGACACTCACAATCTATTAAATTCGTTTTTCTTTACTGTAAGTAAAATAGCTTTTTTTTTTGTGTGTGGTACACAAAAAAAAGTTCATCAGAAGCTGCCACCATGTTTTTTTGGGAAAATGATGGAAATGCAACCTGTAGCCAAACTGTTTTCATTATCTGCAGAGAAACTCCCTGGCTGCTCTTTATCATATCTAAAATGATCCCATTGTATGACTCAAACACAAATGCAGACTGTGCCCAGAGGGGACCCCAGTTCCTCACAGTATTCGGCAGATGAAGGCACAAATGTACATTGAAAGTGACATTATTTATCCCATAAAGGGTCTCCATTTCCTGAACAAACTCTGTTAGCAACCCCTCAGATTCTGATATGTGCAGTGGTGATATATTCTCACCGAGTACATTTACAACAGCAGTTTTGCTTTAATTATTTTGTTAATTTGAAATGAAAATATTTATAAGTATATACTTATAAATATATATAAGAAGTGAGACAATGAGAAATTTGTTCTCATTTCAGGCAAAAGAATATAATTTACTTTATGTCCCATAATATAATTTCCTCTCCCTGGGAATAATATAGTAATTAGGGAATAATTGTAACCTGCCCTGCTCTTGCCACAAAAATCCTCCATGGCTTACTCTGCTATATGGGTTTTAAAGATCGTTCATCCAGGAACCACTTGTGACCATAGATTCCAGGGTGGGTGGAAGACTTTAATAATGATATAACCTCAAGCAATAGCTGAGAGGCTTTTACACTTGACTTGTGCTGTAGGCTTCTGTCTAGTGAATTTTTAAAGAAAGCATTTAATATGCCAGCACATTTCATTTATTCAGCTGTGTTTGAACTAATATCATTATCCACAGTTGTCAGGTTTCAGGAACATTTACACTAACTATGACTAAAAAAACATGAAACCTAAAATGCAAAAAGACAAGAAACTAGTCCAAACTATTTGGAAAGTGGAAAAAGGGATATGTTGGCAACTCCATAATGCCCTTTTCCCTTTCCCAATCTTTTTAGTACAATACATAACGAAATAACCAAATTTCTCTTTATCTCTCACAGAAGAACCTTAATGATGCCAACCAATCTGGAATCAAAGTGCCACATTCCACAGAGACTGCCCTTCTGTCAGTCACTGAGAAGCTCCATGCTGCTAGATCTGCTAAACTGTCATCTGTCCTCATCCTCCTGGACCTGTCAGCTGCATTTGACATGGTGAACCACAAGATTCTATTATCTATTCTTACAAGCCTTGGAATCTGTGGAACAGTGTGGCAATGGTTTGCTTCTTATCTAGAAGATAAGTCATATGTGGTGACATGGAGGGGATCCACATCTGCCCCACACAGACTCTCTCTACTGGTGTCCCACAGGGCTCAGTACTTGGTCCTCTCCTGTTCTCCCTCTATACACGGTCTCTTGGTAAGGTCATATCATCATATGGTTTTCATACCATTGTTATGCAGATGACACGCTACTTCTTCTCTCATTTCCTCCCTCAGATACTCAGGTTTCCACCTGGATCTCAGCATGTCTGGCAGACATCTCATCCTGGATGGCAGCTCATCAGCTGAAGCTCAATCTGAGTAAAACCGAACTGTGGTTCATCCCTGGTGACTCACCCCCAGGTCAAGACCTTGCGATATCCCTGGACAACATGGACAATCATCTGTCATTTTCACCACACATTGCTAACCTTACAGTACTCACTCTTGTCGATTTCTTCTTTACAACATCAGAAGAATCCGCCCATTTCTTTGTTCACAGGCTACTCAGATGCTTGTTCAGTCCCTTGTTATTTCAAGATTGGACTACTGCAACTCACTCCTGGCAGGTCTGCCTCTGTCCACGATTTGTCCTCTGCAACTGATCCAGAATGCATCTTGGTTTCAACCCTGGAGGTCTGAGGTCTGAGTGTTAACCACTTATTTTGCCACTCATTGTGGCCATTGTGCCACTTATAAAGGAGATTACAATGTCCACAAAATGGATGACAGCTTTAAATTCATCCACCCACCAGTGCTGAAAAGTGGAACTGCACACAAGCCACTACAACCATCAGTTCCAGTTGTTGTTTATTAATGTAGAGAATGTTCAAGTTTTTTAAAGTAAGTTCTCATGCTGTTTTACCGTCCCAAGACAGTACTTTGGTCTACTACTAAATTACTTACTGTTGTTGTTTATGTTTTGTGGGTCAAAGATGTGGCGGTATGGTGGCTTAGTGGTTAGCACTGGTGCCTTGCACTCCAGGATCCGATTGCAATTCCCGCCTTGGGGTCTGTGTGCATGGAGTTCTCCATATGCTTGGTTTGGTTCCTCCCACAGTCCAAAGACATGCAGGTTTAGCTAGTTGGGGTGCCGGAGGCCCTACCAGATTATAAAAATGGGAATAAATATTGACCTCCAGGGTTCCTAGTTGAACTACAGAGGTTCCTAGATGAATGGATGGATGGGTAAAAAATGACCATGTGATCTTTATGTTAGAGAGGGGGCTAGGGAAGCCAAACTGAGTCTCAGGAAGCTGGAAAGGTTAAAGTCAAGACTTGCGCCATCAATATACACTCACCTAAAGGATTATTAGGAACACCTGTTCAATTTCTCATTAATGCAATTATCTAATCAACCAATC
>JAQQZT010000002.1:21850031-21877406 GCA_030068275.1 Clarias platycephalus | reverse complement strand
ACTTGTATTAATGATCCATTTCTTTGCGTGTGATTGTTTAGTTTCGAGTGTCCGATCTTTATTGTCAATAAAGAAAAACATGAATTAGAATAGGTACTTTCCTATAATTTTCCACTAATTTCCTCCCCTTCATCGCGCCACCACTAGTGGGGAATACAGACATGACAGGTGGGGCGCGCCCCACACTTTGAGAACCACGGACCTAATGGAATAGTGTACCTTGAAAACATTTATATGACACTGTTATCACTATTTAGGACAGGGGTGTCAAACTTAATATTCAAAGATCAATCTAAATCTGATTTTTAGTTCAAGGTCAAAGGTCAGGAATGGTAAGGGATGAGCAAATTAGTTTTTTTAACTTAAAGACTCAAGAATTTTATTTGTCACGTAAATTTTTGTACAAGTACATCAGTAGTGTGAAATGCAGTACGAACACACTACAGACCGTTAAAAAAATACATTCAAGCCTAGTGGAATAAATGCCACTGTCTGACGCCAGATGCTTAAACCAAAGCAATTTACATTCAAGTGTCAGAAAGATTCCAAATAAATTCCAAGTTAGTCCAAAAGTAATGTCACTGTCTACCTGCAAATTATTGCTTGTGATCCTAAACAGCTCTAACTTTTAACATTACAAAGTTTACAACTGTTTCAGAAGAAATTTGAACTACAAGAGAAAAATCTTCATTATGTGATTTTCACGCCGAAACAAACTAAATAAGCAAACTGTATTTGCTTTTATTCCTGAACAAAAAAACTGACCTTAAAGGAAACAAGGTACTGGAATATTAAAATGATTTACAAGTACAAGTTACACCTTGCGGAAGCAGCGTGGCGTCTGCTGTTGCTAAGCAACCATGCGCGGCGCACTCCATGGCAACGAGGAAGCCGCATGATTTAAATGGATTTCCAGCAACGAAAATCCCTTGTATTAAGCTCTAGTACTAAATTAATTTGTGGACAAGAGGAGAACAAACACGTGTTTCGGTGCTTAGGGGACTTTGAGAAACCTGCTTTAAAGTCTGATCACATCAACACTCATTTATTTCCTATTAAGTTTACCGTCGCAGCTGAACTTTACAGATTCATAAGTAAATAACAGGTTAAGACACATTTAATGTGATTGTAAGCATTTGTCCTGATTTTAACACTCCTGTGTTTTTGTTTTCATGAGTAACACAACAGTGTACTAATGTTGCAGGCTAGTTAGCTTAGCTAATGTTAATGCACAGTGTTTCTATCTGTCTTTAGTAAACTTGTAGAAAACTAGCTCTTTGTTATAACTAAAATAAAATGACGCGCTAAAAAGCCATGATCATTATCTAACACTATTAGCCGAGTGCTTTATTTCTGCAAACGGAACTCGGTAATTAACTGACCGTTAACGAACTCCTCTCCGGTCTGAGGCTCCTCCTCCTGCCGGAGTCGCGGGGCGTGGTCTCCCTTCATTAATCTCATGTCGGTTGAAGTTAAAGATCCGTTAGATAGCTGGAGCGCGTCAGAACACGATTGGAAAATAAACATGATGCCGTCACCATGGCGACCTGATGTCACTGCTCAGAGTGGCACGCGCTGTTTCTTCATATTCTCTCAGATTTTATTATTAACATGAAACATATTTTATCCTGTTTAAATATTTTATTGAATATTTTATTCACAGTAGATAGCATATTTAAATTTCAATATAAATATATAAACAGGCAATCTTATCTTAGTACTGTTTGTACGGCTGGTGGAAAATGTTGTAGGTGCGAATGTGCTACACTGACTAAACACAAGTATGCTGAAAAAAAGAAAAGCACTAATGTTTAAAGCCCGAATAACTGCAGAGAAAATCGACACTCTCAAAATCACTTGTTTATCACTCACATGTTCTTACTCACGAGTCATAAAATAAAAAGCCCCCGAGCGCCCTCTAGTGACCAGTCCCCACTGTTACAGGCCTACACTGTCAAAAAACGTTGTTGGTCTTTCGGCGCCACAGCGGACACTTGGTTGGTCCGCACATACTGTACAAGCTTGGCACAGGTTTTACACCGGATACCCTTCCTGACGGGGCAACCCTCCCATTTTACCCGGGCTTGGGACCGGCAGTGTGTCCAGTGGCTGGGGTTTGGGCACTGGCTGGGAATCAAACCTGAGCCTTTCCCAAAGTACCTACTGTACTGTAACACTGAGCCACCAGTGCCCAACAGTGTCAAATAATAAAGAGATATTTTTTAATTTTCATAAAAAAATAAAAAAAAACCAATATTAACTATTAGTTGTTAATAATAAGACATTTTGCACTGAATTTACTTAATTCAAGATTCAAGATTCAAAAAACTTTATTAATCCAAGAGGGAAATTGCTTATTCTTACAATTTACAGTTACAGTTGCTCACAGTTGTTACCCAGGAGAAAGGAAAAGTAATAAATAACTAAAAAATTATAATAAATAAAGTAAAATATCATAGAATAAAATTAAATAAAGAGTCCTAAAACAGTAAGTACCATATTGCACACTAACTTTTGATCACCGTCCGTGGGAATGCGCTATTGAGCTCCTGCCGGGGAAAACACCGCCTTGCTCACGCGTATATCCATTGTCCGTTGTGGAAACTCGGGCAATGGAGGAATACATGAGTGAAGCTCTCCGGCAGGGACTCATCAGTAGGTCCACGTCGCCAGCGTCGGCAGGTTTTTTTTTTTATTGAGAAAAAAGGCGGGGCCCTGTATTGATTATCGAGGACTTAATACTATTACAATAAAATACAAGCACCCACTGCCCTTGGTACCGGCCGCTATCGACCAGCTCTGCGGCGCGTCCATCTTTACGAAACTCGACCTACGCAACGCTTATAACCTCGTTCATGTTGACAAGAGCAATGAGTGGAAGACTGCGTTTAGCACGACATCAGGTCATTACCAATACAATGTAATGGCTTATGGACTGGTAAACGCACCTGCGGTGTTTCAGGGGTTCATGAATGACGTGTTTCGGCATATGTTGAACCAGTTTGTCATAGTATACCCGGATGATATCTTGGTATACTCTCGGTCATATGCTGAACACGTCCATCATGTAACCGCCGTTCTACGTCGGCTGTGCAAACATGGGCTCTATGCGAAGGCAGAAAAATGTGAGTTTCACAAGAGGGTGATTGCATTTCTCGGCTATCGCATAGGACCACTAGGGGTCGAGATGGACGCAGCCAAAGTGACGGCGGTGCAACTATGGCCGGAACCCAAATCAGTTAAGGCGCTACAGAGCTTCCTTGGGTTCGGCAATTTTTATAGGCGCTTCATCCGGGGCTTCAGTACGTTGGCAGCGCCGCTCACTAGTTTATTAAAAGGTAAACCACAACGGTTACGCGCGTTCACGCTGGAAGCGCGCACCGCATTCCAGCGCTTAAAACAAGCTATTACCTCCGCACCTATCTTAAAACTGCCCGATCCTAACAAGCCCTTCATAGTTGAGGTCAGCGCGTCGGAGGTAGGACTTGGAACGGTGTTGTCACAGCGCCACGGCCACCCAGAGAAACTCCACCCCTGCGCCTTCTTTACGCGTAAACTAACACCTGCCGAACGCAATTATGATATCGGAAATCACGAACTGCTAGCAATAAAAGTGGCGTTAGAGGAGTGGAGGCATTGGTTGGAAAGAGCGGAACACCCCTTTACGGTACTAACGGATCACCGGAATCTAGAGTACCTCCAACAAGCAAAAAGATTAAACACTCGTCAAGCCCGATGGGCGCTGTTTTTCATGCGTTACCACTTTCTTATTACATATCGTCCCAGCTCGAAAAATAAAAAAGCGGATGCGCTATCCCGCAGTTTTCCGACGCCGGACCGAAAACCGGATCCGGAGCCTATTTTGCCCTCGTCACTCGTGGTGTCTCCGATCGTATGGGACATCGACTCGGAGATTGCTCAAGCGACCCGGTCCCAACTCGTGCCGCCGGGCTGCCCTCCGAGTCGAACATACGTTCCGGAGACACTACGAGAACGAGTGACGGTAAAGGCACACTAACTTTTCCTCTGGACACCCCGGCGTATTAAGAACTGTCAAACTACTGGAACCAAAGTTCTGGTGGCCAAACATGCGGGAAACTGTGAAAACAGTAGTTTCTTCTTGCGCTATCTGTGCAAAAACCAAAACTCCTCGAGGTTTGCCCGTTGGTAAATTAATGCCCCTACCGATACATAACAGACCATGGTCACACCTTGCTGTTGACTTTGTGATGGATCTGCCAGTGTCACAAGGGTACACGACAATTCTAGTAGTAGTGGACCGCTTCTCTTTTTTTTTTTTTGGGGGGGGGTATTTCCAATTTTTCTCCCCAATTTAGTTGTGTCCAATTCCTCCCCGTCACTAGAGGGCTCCCTCATTAAGGCTACCACTACCACTCAGCCGGGGGGGCCGAAGACTATCACGTGTTTCCTCCGAACCAACCGCATCTTTTTTGAACTGCTTGCTCACGCACCATTATGGGCGGAGTAACACACTCGGAGGAAAGCGATAGCCGCTCCTTCCGCGTGCCGAGCTCACAGACACCCCAGATTGGCTGTAGAGCCGTGATTAATGTGGGAGCGCAAGTACCTCTCATCCCTCCCCACCTGAGAGAGCTCGGCCAATCAGCTCTCTCTGTGCCTCCGGCTGTGAGAGGAAAACAGCATCACCCGGGGTTCGAACCAGCGATCTCCGGATGATAGGGCGAGCGCTTTACCACTGCGCCACTCGGGGGCAGTGGACCGCTTATCTAAAGGTTGTCGGTTCATCCCGTTTCGCTCCCTCCCAACCGCCCTCCAGGTGGCAGAAACCCTATTCAAAACAGCGTTTCGCTACTACAGCATCCCGGAGGACATTGTTTCAGATCGTGGTCCCCAATTTATTGCTAAAGTCTGGAAAGCTTTCTTTCAGAAATTGGGGACCACCGTTAGCCTAACGTCAGGCTATCACCCCGAGTCTAATGGACAGGCTGAGCGGACCTCGGGAGGTACCTCCGAGCATACTGTAATAGTCGACATGAATTGGCAGATTGTTTATTCTGGGCGGAGTATGCACAAAACTCACTACGGCACTCCTCAACCGGCTTAACGCGGTTTCAATGCGTGCTCGGACACCAGCCACCGCTCTGTCCCTGGGATGCCACTCCCACCGATATCCCCATGGTGGATCAGTGGTTCAAAAGAGCGGAAAAAGTATGGGAGAATGCGCACACCAACATCTCCCAAGCAGTTCGCCGGTTCAAAAAATTCCAAAAAAGAAGAGTCCTCCACTCTAGGTAGGAGATCGAGTCTGGCTCTCGACAAAGGATCTTTCCCTCAACCTCCCCTGTCGCAAGTTATCTCCTAAGTACATAGGCCCCTTTCCTATTATCGCACAAGTCAACCCCGTCTCTTTTAAGTTACAACTTCCTAATCATATACGTGTTAACCCTGTCTTCCATATTTCTCTTCTCAGGCCAGTGATATGGGGGCCCCTGGACGGAGGTGTCGCAGAACCTTCGCTCCCCGGGGCTGTGGAAATAGCGGGCGCCCTGCGTTCAGAGTTCAACAACTACTGGACTCTCGGAGGAGAGGAGGCTTCCTCCAATACTTGGTGGATTGGGAGGGGTACGGGTCAAAAGACACATTGAGTCAAGAACTAATTTCTGATTTCCGTCTAGCACGGCCGGATTGCCCAGCGCCACAACCTCCAGGCCGACCCGCCTGCCGGCAATCCCATCAGGCCGGTGGGTTCAGACTCCCTCTGGTAACGCAGAGAGAGCACCCACACCTCCCTCGGGAAGCCGGTCCTGGGGGGCGGGGGTACTGTCACATCTGAGCCACCTCAGCCCTGGGGAGTAAGATCTGGCTCACCGGATTACTGAGCCGTCGCTTTGTCTCCCCCTAGTGTGTCTACGTGTGTATTGTTCCCCATTAAGTTATACTAAATTGAAGTCACCTGTGTCTACCTCCTGTGTCACACTATTTAACCCAGCCGCACCCATACCACCTCGTCTGGTCACTGTTGTGCACATCCTAGTTTATGTCACTAATCCCGTGTGTGTTTTTCTCTTTCTCCCAGGACTGATTGGTGTCTGCAGGCCCGGGCTCATAGTGTGGAAGGCCTTCATCAAGGTTAAAGTAAAGACTGAAAGACAATCAGTTCGGTGTTCATCTCAAGGATTAAGTGAGCTAGAGTATTCTCATTTATTTAGAATAGCCCACCTGCAGACCCAGCCTGGGAAAGCGACTAGAGAGTCGTTCCCATTTGTTTCTTTTCTTTTCTTTTGTGTGAACTTGAAAACAACATAAATAAATTCAGTATACATCAACCTGCATCTGCGTCCGTATCATCAATATGGAAGACATGACAGTCACTGACGTGTCACTGAATATAATGTCACACAATATAATGCCACACAGAAAGTTATTAATCATTTTTCAGTGTAAGTTTAAGACCTTATCTGAGATATCAAAAATCCCTCCGCAATTTTGCCTCCTCAATGTCTTTAGATCACATTGGCCTGGTTTGGTGGTGATCGTATGAATTCTCAGGAGGAGTATATCAAAATCCATCGGGTGCCTTTATGGGAACGACCCAAACTAACCGGCCTCCTGTTGAGTTAAGCCCAGGACATGCTGTGCAAAACTGAGGGTGACACACACATCTCTCTCACGATGGACGCACTCGCACAAACACACATCACACACACAATACAAATGTTAACACTCACACACACACACATACACAATCATATATATCACACATCACAAATTTTAACACTCACATCTCTGTCTCACACGCTGTAAGCAGAAACACACTTGTGCACACACTAAGAAGTCACATGTCTCACACATGTCTCCCCCAGGGTGGCAATGGGCCCGTCATCATTATTAAAATTTCTAATTTAAATTTTATTTGTCACATACACAGTCATATACAGTACAATATGCAGTAAAATGCTAAAACGACCGCCCGTGACCTTAAAAATGTAAAACCAGTTAACAAGAAATAAATAGAACCAAATAAAAATAAAAAAAAATAAAAAATATAAGAAATATTTTTTTAAAAACTTATCTATACAATGAGAAGAAAATATAAAGATCAATTTAAGTGGAAATAAGTGGAAATGTCCATGAAGTGTGCAAATGTGCATGTGTGTGTAGATGTCCATGGTCCATAAATGTCCATAATCTGCAATGTGCAAAAGTGCAAATGTGCATGAATGTGCAATGTACAATGTCCATGAATGTCCGGGGTATGTGCAACTGCGCATGAGTGTACAGATGAGTAATGTCCATGAATGTCCATTACTGTGCAGTGTGCAAAAACTCAGGGAGGATTAGTCCTGTATAATGTCCATAACTGTGCATTGCGCAATGTGCAAAAATTCAGAGATGCTTTAGTTCGGAGTAGTGATCTGGTTGAGAGACTGTATCACCTGCGGGAAGAAGCTCCTCCTCAGTCTATCTCTGTGTTGGCCTTCAGGGAGCAGAAAAACTTTCCTGACCGCAACAGAGACAACAGTCCATTGCTGGGGTGGCTGAGGTCCTTCACGATCTTCCTGGCCTTGGTCCAGCACTGCTTGCTGTAGATCGAGCGCAGGTCAGTGTACTCAGTGCGGATGATGCGCTCAGCTGATTGCTCCACCCTCTGTAGAGCTCGTCTGTCCAGCATGGTGCTGTTCCCGAATCAGGTTATGTTTCCCATCAAGATGCTCTCTATGGGGCCTTTCTCACCACGGTGAGAAAGGCCCCATAGAGAGCATCTATGGGGCCTTTCTGTGGGGCCTTTCTCACCACGGTGTTGATGTGACCTGAGTGGTCCTGAGTGATGTGAACACCGAGGTATTTGAAACTCTCTGAAAGGTATGTTCACTCTCTCCACTGGGCTCTCGTTGATGACGGGGGTCTGGTAGTTCCTTTCCTGCTTAGTGCTGAAGTCCACTATCAACTCCTTTGTCTTACTGACGTTTAGAAGGAGGTTGTTCCTCTGGCACCAGTTCTCCAGATTCCTATCTCCTTCAGGTAGGCCGACTCGTTGTCGTCAGAGATCAGGCCCACTATGTCGGTGTTGTCAACAATGATGGTGGTGGAGCTGGTAGTGGCCACACAGACATACGTGTACAAAGAGTACAGCAGGGGGCTCAGAACACAACCCTGGAGGACTCCAGTGCTAAGAGTGGGGGAGGCTGAGACATGTCCACCCACCCCAGGTATTCCAGCTTGGTGGTGAGTGTGGAGGGAATTATGGTATTAAATGCTGAGCTGTAGTCGATGAAGAGCATTTTAACATAATACCCCCTCCAAGTGTCCAGGTGAGTGATTGATGTGTGAGATTTGAAACGATTTGGACGGTAAGCGAACTGTAGTGGGTCAAGTGTGTTCGGTAGTGAAGAAATGATGAAGTCCTTGACCAACCGCTCAAAACACTTCATCACTACTGAGGTGAGGGCTACAGGGCGATAATCATTGAGGGAAGCAGGTAATAGTTGCGTTACTTGCAACTATAATTGTATTTATTACTAAACTTTTTTGCATTGTTGGAGGCTGCCTCAAGTGCATTTTCAAGTTTTTTGTGATCTTTTACTTATTTCCAGGGTTTTTAATAAAAAAAATTTTTTTTCTTGTTCTTCCAAACACCTCAATGTTACTACTGTATATGGCTTGTTCCGCAAACTTTATTACTTCTAATGGTTCCTGTTGCTTTAGAAAAATCTCACCTGATAATGTTTATCCTGCTATATCTGACTGTATCTCAGGATTCTTCTTTCTCATGCTGGTAAATTACAAGGAAATTGAAGAAAATCAAAAGGCTCAGTTTTAACCAAACTTTCGCTGCTTCACTATGACAATAAACTGTACGTTTTCTACCTCCCTGGCCATGTCCACCACCGTGAACCCATTGTGATGGGTTCATGCAAAGTGACATGACATGCATAGTGAAAATTGTTCAGCTCAATAAGATCTAAATGTGTATCGAGTTTGAAATGTATATGTGCAAGTGTGTATGAGCCAGCAGCAAAATCTCCTGTGAAGATCTAGACTTGCAGGCATTCTAATGGCAGCAGATTCAAACGTTTTTGGGCATGATAAGAACCCCAAAAGGGCCCTTGCACATTTATGACATCAGCACTATTAAAATAGTGTTATCCGAGCAATGACGATGACATCATAGTCATGTTTTCATCGTCTTGATGGCATAGTGCTTGGGGCCCTAAATAATAATAATGATAATCATAATCTGTGGACTTATCACAGTGACACATGTTTAATTGTATGTTTAATGACAGTAATTTTGACAAAGTCAGGGTAAACAGTTAGGTTTTTACTCTGAATTTAAATACATTTAAGACGTTGTGTTCATAATATCCTTTGGGACATTTTAATGTTTAGACCTTTAATTAGACAAGCTGAGCTGATCCTTATCCTAGGAATTAATAAACCTGCCTCAGATGAACTATGCTTGAGATGGATTATTTCAAAAGATTAGTAAGACACCAGAGCTAAACCATTTATAAACCATTGTAGTCTTAGCTTGCAGGCATTTTTTCAATAATGAAAATGAAATAAGGAACTCGTGTTCACAATGATGAAGTAAGTAATGTGCAGAAATAAATCCCTCTCCTGCCCTCTGCTGTTTAATTTTCGTAATTACATCGTTGAAATGCAATTAACCAACAAATTCCTTGTAAGTTTCTCGCCTTGAACATTTCTGATGAGTCCAGACTCCCCTGTTCCAGAGTGATGGGTGCTTCTGGATAAAAAGAGAGGAGGGTGAGGTGATGGACACATCATGCATAGTGTCAAATGTACAACCCTGTGTAGGCAGTGTTATGATCTGGGGTTGCTTCAGTTGGTCAGGTCTAGACTCAGCAATGTTATGTGTCTAAGACTTGAGGTAAACTGACGACCTGAACAACCAGATTTTTCCATCAATGTTTTTTCTCCTGATGGCATGAGCATATCTCAAAATGACAGGATTCATCGTGTTATGAAATTGTGAAAGAGTGGTTCAGGCAGCACGTGGCACCATTGTCACAAGTGGGTTAACCGTAACAGAGTCCAGACCTTCACAACATTGAGAATCTTGGTGACGTTGCATAAGTTTATCAAAACGATGCCATCATCAAAGCAAAATACTGTCTAATGGAATATTAGTGTGTGTGCCATTTTTTGACTGGGCAGTGTAGCATAGAATGGAATGTGGTGTAGTAGTGGCTAGCACTGTCGCCTTGCACCTTCAGGGTCCGGGTTTGATTCCCGTTTATGTGCGTGGAGTTTGCATGTTCTCCCAAAGACTAATTGGGCTAATTGGCGTTCCCAAATTGCCCGTAGTGTGTGTGTGTGTGTGTGTGTGTGTGTGGCACCCTGTGTGCCCCAAGTCTCCTGGGATAGGAAACCCCGCGACTTGCACGTCAAAGGTTGGGGTTTGATTCCTGTCTCAGGTGTGCGTGCATGGAGTTTAAGAACCTTAGTGGATTTCCTACGGATGCTCCTGTTTCCTCCCACAGTCCAAATGCAGGTTATGTTAATTGGTGTTACCAAATTGCCTGTAGTGTAAGGCACCATGTCCAGACTCTTGGGATAAGCTTCAGGCCCCCCGCGTCCCTGTATATAGGATAAAGCGGTCTAGACGAGGAATTAATTAAATAATAGAATAGAGGCCCGTACGCTAGGGGGCAGTGTAAGCCTTTGGTAAACATTCGCAACCGGATGAGTGACAGGAAGTGTGTCAGTCAGGTGATAATTTCATGCCCGACTATAACGTTTTCGCTTTTGCAGCGCGTGAGGTTATATTGCAACAGTAAGTACTTGCTTTAACTATTTTATTATTCATATTCGGATAGGTGTTTTCTTCACAATATAGATAAACAAAAAAACATGAAAGCGCGGCTGTGTTTTGCAATATTTCCCCCTTCCTCGGTTCGGTTTTCCTCTTGTTAGCATGCTAGCTTTGGGTTAAGCGGTTGGAGACATTGGCGTTGTGGCGGCGCTGCATTTTGCATAACGATCCTGGATGCCTTCAGCATTGTTTTACAGCGTAGAAACAAATAAAAATGAGGAAAGACCACAAAATTAGAACGTGTGTCCAAACGTTTGACCGATAGTGTATTTCAATTTGCCACAAGTAATTTAAGAGTCAACACAAAGATGTGTAAAGTCTGTGGGACTTAGTGCTAACCATCTTCGCATTTTAGCTAAGCTAAAGATAATCTAGCTAGTTTGTGGTAGCTGAGTTAAGTAGCCAGCCTCTGTTGGTTCTACCCCTTTATAATCGGTGTTTAGGTGGAGTCAGCTCCGTTAAAGTTTGCAATGATCAGAGCTCTCGCAGCTGAGCTTCAAAATCGCTCTTTAGAAAACCTGGGGGTGATGTCATGGAGGATTTGTCCAGGTTTTATACAATCACATGTTTATATATACATGTTAAAAACTAATTCAAGTCGTATTTGGCTCAACCAGTCCTGCCATAACCAAAAGCACAGGAGTTTCACGCCTGAAAAAAACTGAAATCCAAACTGACTTTTAGATAATGTCCCTGGTGATGCGCTGGATTCAACAATAATCTGTCCATTAAAAGACAATTCTCTTTACTCTTCTATCAAAAAATTTTGGGGCTGTCATAATGCACACACCGTTTCACTTGGAAATACATTCCAGAAAATATGTCATTATGTCAGGGTGTTTCCTGATCCTACTTTCTCGGGCATTTTCTCATCTTGTTCCTGTAACATTCAATGTCTTTCCCCTCACACTCACACACTCTCTCTCTCTCTCTCTCTCTCTCTCTTTTACTAGCAGATTTTTAGCTTAACACCCAAGCTTTGGGAGTTTTAAGGGTGCGTTAGAATATAGCAAAAGTTTTGTTTGTTTTTTTTCCACTTAATGAACCAACCTTCCTGTCCTGACCATGTGCACAAAGCCCCAGATTCCACAGTTAAATCGGATGGGTGAAGTTTGTAGCATTTTATCCTGAGCTGAGGTTTTGCCCGCTCTGCCATTCAACTATTCAACGTCTTGTTGAAACATATGAAGCAAACACTGATTTTTGTGCCAAAAAAAGTCACAAATTTGGTTAACAAGGTGTGTCTACTTGCTTGTCATTTATGTTACCTGTCAGTTCAGAAGACTCCATTTCCACTAGCAGTTGTGCTCGGGTTGACTTGCTTTCTAAATAGTCTTCTAACATGGACTTCCTCAGGTTTGTCTTTGTTAGCGATGAGAAAGTTGGATAACAACAAAAAGGAATAGTCCATGTTTTAAATTTAAGAAGCTAATATGTCTGTAACTTGACTGATCAAAACGGAAGTTCTTTAACATTTTCTACCCTGTCTGTAAAATAAATACCAAACCTTTCCAAAATAATTTTGTCGTCGAAGACCCTTCAGTTTCAAAACACTTTAGATCTGAATTGACTTTGGTCCTGGGACATCTAAATATAGTAATCCTAACAAATTGGTGATTTCTACCACTGTAATAAAAATGTGTCATGTCAACAACTTGTCATCAAGAAGTCATGGACCTTCCAGCTATTCTTCATTAACCCTTGAAACCACCAGCAACACCATAATGTTTGCCATGATGAAGCAGTTACTGAAGACAAGGAAATAAGCTATACACTGGTGCGGGTTGTGTAATATGTATGTTCATTGCTGTTTCTCCTTTTGACTGATAAGGCTGTTGAATTTCTTTTGGGTGTTGTTTTTTGCTCCTTTGGGAGAGTTATAAGTTATACACCTCTGATACACCACAACTCTTATACACCACAATTACACTTGTGGGGTGAAATGCACAGGTAACGCAAGGAAAATACATAACATTAACAACTTGATTTTTCACTGGATGAAGTCCAGTCTCTCAGCCAGTTTCCCCAAGCTCATGTTTTCAGTATAGTTTTCCTTCAGCTAGACAAGGAAGCTGATATCTGTGCTGTTTGTTCTTGCTATTTGTCATGTTCAGTTGCTGATTTGTTAAAAGAAGTTGTCCAGAAGAATCCAAAAATAATCCCCTAATATGAAAGCTTGTCTTTTTTATTATTAGGTTTAAGGCATGCATTAGTTCATTAACCTTCTCTGGGCGAAGAAACCTAATTGGATTTTGATCTAAGTGAAGTAATTCCATGTGCTTCTTTCACATTCTGTTTCTAAATCAACTTTATAGGGACGTTGTAAATTATCACAAACTCTCTTGTTCAAGCTAAAGAACACTCATCCTGGAGTCGAAGCATGTAAAGCTTTTAATGTTGTTCTGTCTTCTTCCGAGTCATTTCTACCCAATTGCAGTCGATTATCTGTCATGTGATTCTAATATTCTCCAAAAAATTAAGCTGTTCCATGCCTCCATGGCTTTCCTGTCCTGGCTGTGAAATGCAATGCTTTTCTTTCATTCTTGGTCATTTTAAGGATGTAATAATTCAGTGTCCTAACAGTTCTCTACGATGATCTTTTGTTCAACCTTTTTCTGTAAATCTTGATATTTTGAGGCATGTTGCAATGTATTGTATTGTCAGTAGTTACTTCTTTTTATTGTCTAATTGTCACTGACTTATTTAGCTGTGGCTCTGCTAACAATTAGAATAGAATGGAAATCATTGCTTCATTGTCTTTCTGCAGACCCCTTTCATTCTGTCATAGAAGAGGATCTGTCCATTCTCACCGTTGGCTTAACTTTGACATTTGGAATTTTATCCACGGACAGTTCTTTTTGTGGTACAATCAGCTCCATCGTTCTTTGCTTTTATTGCCTGCTTGAGGTTGTGTCGCCTCTCCCTGTCATTTTGCAGTCATGTCTCAGAAGCTGACACCTGACAGCGCTCAAAAGGGCTTTGCCGTAGGCCGAGGGCTCTTGGCCGCTGCAGAGACTCTTAACTTTAGTATGAACGAGTCTCGGCCTGATCCCTATGGCTCATCCTCCCAGCAGCATGGAGGTATGGGTGGAGTAGACAGCCAAGATTCCCAGCTGGCCCCCCGTCGTGTAGGCAACCCTCTCAGCAATACCATGAAGCTTTTTGCCAGCCTCGGTCTCTCTCCCGATGACTTGGACGCGCTGGCTCAGGTGCCCGAAGAGAACATCAGTGTAGAAACGCTACCACATCTTATCATGCAGCTAAAGAACCGAAAGACAGAGACTGGTCGACATCTAAGCAGTGACCTGCTATCTCAGTCCCTCTCCCCAGACCCCTCATACAGGGGAGGTCGAGACGACTGGGGAGATGTGCAGGGAGGACGACTGGACCGTTCCGCAACTTCCACGAGCCAGAGCCGTACTTCTCAGTCTGATTTTGGCTACAGTTCGTCTCAAGATTTATCTGCTCGCAGCTACGATTTGCTCGATTACGGGAGCAGCGGCGGCAGTCGAGATCGTCAGTATTCTGAGCTTTCCACTGACCGCTATCGTGGCTTAGGCACGACCTCATCTTCAGCATCTGATGATCTCTTTATGCAGCGGCGGATGGGATCGCCATCTCAGGGCAAAGTTCAGGATTTCTTGGGTGTCATGCCACACATGTTTCCCCACGTGTGCTCCCTTTGTGATTTTGATGTGCATTCCTCCATGGTGAGTAGGTCAGAACAGTTTCTTTCACACATCAATTTTTCTTTTTTAATCCCCTTTATGAACATATCAGACACATGATGGAGGACACCTGTGTTCAAAACTGTCTGTTCAGTTTGCCCAACAGTGCATCTTGGTGTTCTTCCAGTGTGGTTAGCGTGTCATTCCCATTTAGTATTTATAGTAGGTGAGAATAACTACACCCTTTTGCTGTGCTGATTAAAATCAATGTAAATATTGTAGTTAAATATATTTAAAAATGGATCAATGTTTAATTTAAATCCATTGTCGTGTGTGGGAGGTCAGCATACATCAGGGCACAAAAGTATTATTAAACATTATTTATTGTTAAATTAGACAGAAGTAAATATTATTGGCCAGCTTGATGACATTCTATTAAAAAAAAAAAAAAAAAAAAAAAAAATATATATATATATATATATATATATATATATAGGTTTTTATTTATTTATTTTTGTGCCATTGCAGGAATGGACTCAGCACACAACTGGGATGCGGCATGCAGAAAACCGGAGGGTCCTCTTGCAAATGTACGTTTATTTTTTTCATTTGCCGTGAATCAAGTTATAACTAAATGACATGCCAAACTATAGCCCACTGCTATCCGTGTCAATATATTAAGCTTCCTGGGCAAAAAAAAAAAAAAGAGAGATAAATATTTGTATGTAAAAAAATTTCCCTCCATTCTTTTGCTGTCCATATCAGATAATGAGTGCACCAGTGCAGTTCCAAGTAGTACCGTGTGAGATTAAAGGTTGATGATTTGCAAGCCAAAGTGCCTGTGTTTGATGGTCATTGATAAGAGGAATTTGGTCCTATGCATCCTTCACACTTCCTGGAGTGTTGGGAGTTTGAATGTTGTTTTGTAAATGAAGCACAAAACCCAAACCTTTGTGTCTGAACAAAAATCTGACCATTGTTTTTGACGTCAAGTAATGGTCCTCCTTTGTGAAGCCTGATGATGACATTTTCAGAGCGACTTAATTTTATCTCATTACATAGATCCGAGTAGTTTAGGTTTATGGGCCTTACTCAAGATGTAGCTTGGTGGTGGTGTGGTTTGAACCTGGGGCCTCCTGGTCAGCAGTCCAGTGTAATAACCTCTTAACCACAAAAACTACTACTGCTTTTGTTGAATGTGACTTCTTTTTTTAATCCAGAAATCTTAATGTTTCCAGATTTTTTTTTTTTATTATTTATAAAATTGTGCATAATTATTCTTCCTCCAGATGTAATATCTATTTTCCATTTACAAAAGTAACTCGGTTGTTCTACTTTTCTGTTTGCAGGTATCCAGATTGGGACCCTCAGATGCCCTCTGGCCGAATGTATGTAAACATGTGATTTGGATTTTTTTTTCTCTTCCAGATCAGTGACAAATTAAAGGGAAAAAAATGCTGCCATGGATTGGATACACAATTAACACAAAGCATCAGTTCTGATCAATACAAAGTTTTTCTTACTTAAGTTTTACCCCAATGGACATGGGCACTTTTAGGACGATGTCTATCCCCAACTGCAGGACTTGAGGCCTGACGGAAGTAGAAAAATTATCTAAATTATGTCGTAGTCATTTGATCATTTATTGGAGATTTTCCATGTTTTACTCAACGCTCTACAATACCATCACGTAAAAAAATAATAAATCGCCAGCAGAGGTAGTAGCTTTTGAAAGTCTTGTGTTCATCCTTCCAGTCCACTAGAATCTGTACATGGATGTATTGAAGCTAGTTTTTACATTTGTGGACGAATACCTCAGAGATACGCCATGGTGTTTTTCCTTTAATTTGTAATCAGGCTGTGTGTGTAATAGATTATTTTTTTCAGTACAATGCACGTGTTTCCTGGTTCAAATAATTTATTTTGTCTCTCAGGTCAGATTCTCTCTCCCTAAGCTCAAAAAGTCGATCAGATGGTCTCCTGGGAGCGGCTCCATCTTCTCTGAGGCAGCGAACAAGTATGAGTTCAAGCTGGGGTAAGTGGTCTGTGTACAGATTTGGGTTTGATGTTCATATTGTTTTTAATTTAAATATCTTTACAACATGTACTTTTTTTATTTTATTATGTTAAACAATTTGTACATTAAGACGCAATTTTTAAAATCTTGGCAAATGTACAGTATCTTTACTTTGTGTGAAGTTGGCATGTTTGGTCAGAGAACTGAATCTAGAAATGAATCATTTGTTCAGACACGGTGTATATGAAACTTGGCTGATGTTTTATATATCGCTGGTGTTTGGTAAATTTAAAGCTCTACTTGAATATTTGTCATTTTTATAGGATCTACTTCAAACATGAGTCTGTCAAGCAAATCATCATATTCTGTGACTCCAAAGGTAATAATTCTACACAAGTTACTGTTGAGTTGAATTATTAAATACTTATTAATATTAAAATTACTGTATTATTATAAATCTTTTTACATTTATTTTTATTTTATCATGTCTGCTTTTGTATTTCAGATCAGAAGCAGGGTAGTGGTGGTGAAATATGACGAGAAGCCCAAATTATCTGCGCTGTTTGCTTTAGCCAGTCGTTTTGGTCATATTCGTGAACATCTTGTACTCAAGAATAAGGTAACACACTTCATATAACTGCTACCAGTTTTTATATTTTACTGGGATTCATATTGTATTATTTGATTCAAATAACTCATAGGTATTTTACTTTATTATAATTATCATACAGAGCGGGTGACTGTGTGTGTGTGTCTGTCTCTCTCTCTCTCACACAATGTCGAGTCAACATGCAGCAGTACTGACATGAAGGCTAACTAACACCCGATGTGCACTATATAATTTCAGTTCAATAAATTTTATTCATATTGCGCTTTTAACAATTGTTGCAAATCATTGATGCAAAACAGCTTTACAGAAACAAAAATTTATGGAAAGAAATAAAACAGACATGACAGGAAACTTATCTTCATTTTGTTTGAGATGACATAGTATGACTGTGCACAATTTTTTTATCCCAGTGTAGCTCAGAATTAGGGTCGGGTACCAAAACCTTATATATGTACTAGAACCAATTCAGAACGCAGATGCCATTGGATGTGTGAGTGATCGATTAAAAGATTTGTTCTCTGGTTCCCTGAAATGGACGTCAAAAGCAACCTCATCTGCACAGCACATGAAAAATTATTTCCAGACTGACAAAAAGATAATTAATGCAAGTCTGAAAGCTCTTATAATACAAATCCAATTAATCTTTGTAGTAACGTGAGTGTCCATGTTGTTTTCACAATCCAACATCTAATGAGCTCATGAATGCAGTAATTACACTTACTCTGACAGCAGCAGGTAGCTTAGTTACCTAAGCTTAACATGCATAAAGCTAAACATCCTAAAGTATGGTCGTATTACATAACTAAGCATTCTGACACCGTGACATACAATACTGTACATGTCTTTTAACAATTACGTGTAAAGGTGAAACATGTGAAACCTAAATAAACATTTGAGGACGTGAATTAAGTTAAAAGCAGAGGGATGCACCATGTTTAACAGCTTGTGGACATCAACTAGCAACCCTAGCAAACTCAGGAGAGGTGTCGAATTTTGCCAGATGAGGCAAATTTAACGAAAATTAGTCCAAAGGAAATTTAAAGCTTGTATAAAACCTACCAAGAATATCAACCACCTTGCTGTTATTGGTGTTAAGTTATTGTATGTTGGGCTAATTACTATGTCAGTTTGTTGTGTTTTGTATTTACTTATATTTATGTATATTTTAAACTTTTAATACATTGTTTATTTGATTTATTTATTTATTGTTAAAAAGCCTAAAAATCGTTAAAGTTCTTTAATGTTATCCACCATTTTTTTTTTTTTTTTTGTGCCTTCCCTTTTTTTCCTTTCCTTTTTTTTTTTAAAGTATTGTTTCAGGCACTGTTATCGTAAGAAGAAAACCTACACAGAACTCTACACAGTATTCTGAAAGCAAAGAACCTGTATCTGAAAATGAAATGTCCCAGCTGTTTGGTGTTTGTTAATTTTTAGTGAGCATTAACTGCTGTTGCCGGTCTGATAACAACTCTAGAAACACGCACACCAATTGCATGTAGATTTATTCCTTTTATAGATATGAAGTTATAAAGCAGCTCATTTCTGCAAGACTGAGTTTAAAGTAGATATCTATTTCTGTTGATTTGCAAAAGAATAAAGTGAGGGTTTATCTCCAGTGTACTGTCAGGCCAGAGACAGCTTATATATATTAATGAAGATTGGTGTATGCTGGTGAATACTTATAAATATTAATGACAGTAGACCTGCCACCCTTTACATATTGTATGTAGGAACTCTGTTTACACAATAATATGCCAGATGCATTTATGTATTCATATTTATTCAATAAAAACAGTAGATAGACCAATTTACATGAATCAAGGATGATTGACAGTTGCCCAAGTGTATGGGAATCTTTCCCTTTTCATTTGACTGGTTCTCTTGCCAAGGTTTTTCTACTTAAGACAAAACGATTGACCATTTTTGTAAGGATCCAGCTTTTCTGGTGCTTGCTTTTTTGTGGAATATGGAGTTTATATGGAATTACTTGTTTACATTTTTACATTTGTAAAAGATACAATGTTCAGTTGAATCCTATGAAATTTTCAGGAATAATATGTTATTTAAATTAGAGTGAATTTTCGTAATTTTGCACATTATTGTCGTAAAATTCTTATTATTAATAATATATATATTTTTTCTGTTTGTTTGGCAGGCTTTTCTGGAGCTTATGACACATGAAGAGGCTCTTGCAATGACTAATTATTACCAGAATAAGCCCGCCACTCTTCATGGGAGAGACGTAAAGATTTACTTGTCCAAGGAGCTGCTGGTGATCGAGGTAAAACCACAACCTAAATCAGTTTCAGGGGGGAAAATGTGCATTTATTTTATTTGCTAATGTATGAAGTACAATAAGTGAACAAATAATTTTTTTAAGCTATACATGTGCAGTGTACTATACTGTATGTTTAATTACACTAATATCTAAAGTAATAAGAACATTATCATCTCTATACAGCATAATTTCTTCATGATGTATTGTTTTTGATTGTAAATGCATTCATTCTAGAAAAACGAAAGACCAGATCGAGAGACCCGAAATCGAGATACCGGTCCAGTGGTCTTCTTTTCCAATTTGCCAAGAGAGACCGAAAAGAAAGCAGAGTTGCTGACAATAGCCCGCAGATTTGGCACCGTTGTTAATCATCTGTTTTTGAATGATCAGGTACCATGAGTCTTATGTTCTCGTGGTCAAGCTTTTAGGCTTTAGTGTATAAATATTTGTATTATGGGAATTCTGTCAACACACGCTGAATTTTATTTATTTTTTTCCCATTTCTCTTGTCACAGGCATTTGTGCAAATGAGCAACTCTGAGGATGCAGAGATGTTAGTCAAGTACTACACTATCCATCCACTGACCATTAGTCGTAGGACCATCCATATGAACATCTGCACCAAGTACAAGACCTTAACGTGAGTAATGTGGAGTTACTTCAGTACCTAATCAACTGAGAAATAAAAACAAATTTAATAAACAACCCTAATATCTGAAATTGCTTTTTAGGGTCAGACCTGGTAAAGGAGAACAGTTAAAAGAGGATATGGAGAAATCTGGTCAGAAGAACAGCAGCAGTAGAACAACTTCCAGAAGCTCCTCCAAGACTCAGAGAAGCTCGAGCTCCAGAGCCAAAGAGAGCTCATCCGAGAAGGCACAGGAGTCAAAGACTAAGGAGGGGGATGAGGAGGTCCGGGCTGAAGCAGGCTCTGGTGACGAAGGCCAAGGTGTTGTGGAGGCTCATGATGATGAGGAAGAGACTCTTGGTGAAGATGCAGTGACAGAGGAATCTGTAAAAACCCAGCCAGATCAAGAAGCTGCGATGGAGACGGAGGATTCGGCTGTGAAGCCAGAAGAAGAAGAGACAAAGGGAACGGAGCATGATGGTGAGGACCCAGAGATTCCAGCAGAGGAAGAAGCAAATGAAACAAAGCATCAGACAGAGCAAATGGATGAGCAGGAGGAAGATCAGGAGCAGGACGACAACACAGAACTCAAAGAAACAGATGGACAGGATGATATGGAGCAGAACGAGGCCATGGCAGATGATTCTGTCGACCAGGTGAGTGGAAAGATCAATCAGATGCATATTTACTAAGTTTTAAATTCATCACAGTGTTTCTGGATTAACGACTGGACACTGCTCTCTATCAGTAAATTATGGCTAATTAATGTGTGTCGCATGCAAAGACAACTAACTCACTCTCTCTCATTCACAATGAATGTACTCATTAACGAAGAAGTATAAACCAGACCTTAAACAGTACTTTGCATCAATCACAGTTGATTTATTAATTGAATTCAACTTTTCTATGTCTGTGTGGTAACAGGACGCACCTGAAGAATTCGATTTCCCCGAAGACATGGATGAGTTTGTTACTCTGGATGAACTGGCAGAGGAGGAAGAAGCTGAACGTCATGACTCAAGATCTAGAGACAAAGGCTCTTCAGGTTCTGCTTTTAAATGCTTAGTTTGCCTAACCGAAGTCAGTAGCAGATTGTTCTGCGACATAAATTGTACTATAGTTTCATCAGAAATGTCCGAGTCAAGAACCAGGGTAGAACAAAAGAGGTGGTTTAGTGCATGCACAAAGAACTTGGACATTCTGTAGTATAAACATGGTCTAAAACTGCCAGCTTTTATACAGAGGTGTGTCTGAAAAGGACATGCATATCTGAAAAAAAATTATAAGAGGGGGAAAAAACTGAAAGGGAAAAATGTGACTGAGGACAGAGACTTCGCTTAAGTAAGCACTGATTTTTAAAAATCATATCATTTAATCAGTTAGCGTATAATTATTAAAAAAAAAAAAGAAAATCCATACGTCTGACCTCATTAATATTTCCAACAGAGAATGTGTGGAGTTTAATGTATGATGTCCAAATAAGCTGTGCTGTCTGCACATTGCTGTTAATTTTGTATAATGCGTTGGATGGCTGTATATTATTAGCAAAGGCCGTTAAAGAGCCTTTTCCAAATATGAACATACTTTTTCTTGTTTGCTTAAAGGTAAATCCAGGGACAGCGGAGTAAGTATAAATTTCTTTTTTAACAATATTCAAGTGTTGGCTGATTTTGACTTTCGTTATGGGAGGGTTGTGTCAGGAAGGGCATCCGACGTGAAACCTGTGCCAAGTTGTTGTGCGGACCAAGTGTCCGCTGTGGCGACCCCTTGCCGGGAGCAGCCGAAAGTTACCGTAAAAGAGAACCATAATAACCTGCATTTCGTTTAAAATGGTTTGGACCTAGTGTTCAATAGTCCTGGTTCTGAATGATTTCAGGTACCACTACATTAGGACTTATATTTGAGACCAACAGCTAGCATACTAGTGAAATTTACTTTGTAACACACTTGCAAAACAACGAACATGTCAGGAGTGACATGGGTACGTTTAGGTTGTTATGAAATTGTGTTCGATTTAAAATTGACTCTGTGAATTCCAGTTTATTTCTAAATATTATGTCACAACTGTTATAAATGTTATAAAAGGTCTAAGTAGAGTTTTAAAGCTTTTTTTTACCTGTATGTGAATTTCTTGGAAACTGCTCTAATATGCCATAATTCTTCTACAGGGCTTGAGAGTTGTCAATGTGGTTGGATTTAAACGCAACTATGGCTATCTGGATGAGGTTTTGGCTCTTGCAAAGCCATTTGGGAAAGTTGTACGTCACTTGGTTCTGCATTCCAGGCCTGAGGTGATTTTAATTTAAAAAAAAAACTTTCTAATCTCTGTTCTGTGATTAGTCTTTTTTTTCTTACTTGTTCATGATTGTTCTCTTCTAATACCTGTGATTCACTATGTTCCAAATTAGATGTTGTCTATTATTCCTTTTGGACACAGTTTTAATAGGAAAGGAGTTAGATTTAGAGATTACAGACTTGCATGTCCATCGACAGCAGAGAAAGGTCGCACCATGCATCAGTTCCTGCATAGAAGAGGAATTGCACTAGAAAGCAGATCATAATCATTGTGACTTCAAGTTTAAGTACCTAAACACTCCTAAATCATACTATTGTATGTACAGTTCCCAGTGTATGGGTTAAAGAGGAGTGGTCCCCAAAGTAAACAGTGAAAGAAAGTTATAAAATATGTATTATTCCACATTTTATCTATGGGACAATGTACACACTAAATCTTTTGTGTTTGTTTAACAAATTAACACAGCAATCCTCCAAAGTGTGTACAAAGAAAATTCCCCAAATGATTTTTCCCCTAATTTTACCTCATATCAGGGAAAAACTCTCCCCAAGCTTGTAGCCCATTTACCCAGACACTGAAACAGAGGATTTGGTGGAGGAGTGAAATAATATGAGTCTGAGGTACGAAAAATTGCATTATATGAGGGCTAATTCAGCTGGGCATATAATTTGGGGAATGTATTTTTCTTGTACACACACATACTGGAGACCCATTTGCATAATACCCTATTGCATAATAGGTTGCCTTTAAAAAAAAAAAAAAATCTAAATATCTCTTAGTGTTTTACCACCAACTAATATTATATTTTAAAGGTCTTTTAATTAAACAATATACTGTTAAGAACTGATTTAAAAAGTATGTGTGTCATGCAGTACAAGTCATTGTTTGAGTTTGCTTATGAAATTTATATTGCTTTTTGTTGTTAAGGCCTTTCTGGAATTTAGCAGTGAACAAGAAGCCAGATCAATGGTTCATTTCTACAACGGAAATGTCATCCCATCCGTGTGTGGAAAAACAGTAAAAATTTACCATTCGATGACCTATGCCACCATCCAGGTGAGCAATGAACTGTCCTCCTGCACAAATAAACAGTGTGTGATCAGAAGAGAAATGTCTTATACATTTTAACCCCTCTCTCTACAGAGTGGCAAAGTCGTCTATATCGGACACATCCCCGCATTTAAATCATCAGATGCATCTTTTCTGAAGGTTGCAGAGCCTTTCGGAAAAATTCGACGTTACTATTTGAATCGGTCCCGTTCTGAGGTAACTAAGCAGCATGTCTAATACCTTATTATTCATGTCATGTTTTTAACTGTAATGCTGACATATTATGGCGTCATATGCTTGCTTGCAGTGCTTCATTGAAATGGAGAGGGGTGAGGATGCAGAAAAATTTGTGGAGTCCGCTCGACTGAATCCACTCAAATTCGAAGGCAAACGTTTGCTTGTCTACATCAGCAGGAAGTACAAACAACTCAAACATGGGTTAGTACATTTTAAAAAAGATTTTTTTTTATACTTAATCAGTTACTGGTGACGTGAATAACATGGATCATCTTGTTAGAATGGCCCTTGGGATTGGGTCGAGATATATTAGGCAGCAGGTTAGAGAGAAGTCAGTTCTCAAAGTTAAAGTGTGGCAGGCAGGAAAAATGGGCAAACATAAGGATCTGAGCAACTTTGACAAATGTGATGGCTACACCACGGGGTCAGATCAGATAACAAATGGTAGGTCTGTTTGGGTGTTCCCAGTATGCAGGGTTTATTAACTATTAGAAGTGGTCCAAGGAAGGACAATCAATGACTTGTTCCCAGGGACTTGGGTGTCCAAGGAAGGACAATCAATGACTTGTTCCCAGGGACTTGGGTATCCAAGATACACTCACCGATGTGTGTGTGTGTGTAAAATAAAAGCTTGTTTGGTTCAATCCCACAGCACAAACTGCTGAAAAATTAATTCTGGTTAAAGAGCCGGGTACCGAAATTTGATACCTTTTTATGGCACCAACTGAATTGCTTCAATACCCAGATTATCTAAAAATACCTTGTAATTTGATACCAGATTGTGATGGCTAAAGAGTACGTCTTAGCCGCATCAGTGAGCCAGTAAGCACACAGCCTGTTGATTACAGCGCCGAGGGATGGGGATAATGTGTGTTGTAGTTTGAGAGCCTTGACTACAGTATGTTTTTATGACAAAGATTTTATGATGTTTTTACACAAAAACACAATTAATAGAGGGGATACGGACATTTGAAAATGACTGATTATGCACATTAAATATTTTAATTTATTGCATGTAAACATGGGTACTTTATGCTGATTGAACTCTTTCATGTGGCAGACACAGACCCCCGACCTTGGAAGACAAACGGCCAGCCAAGAGGGAGCACTCCGAGGAGAAAGAAGAAAGTCAGAGTAGTTCCTCTGCAAAAACTACTGTGAAGGAAGAGGAGCCCCCATCCAAAAAATCTAAAGAGGAGGAGCCTAGTGAGGAGAAAACTCCGAGTGCACCACAGGAGATAGAGGAGGAGAAAAAGGAAGTGGAGGTCAAAACGGAGTCTTGTGAGAATGAAGTTGATGTGAACAACGAGCACACAGAGGAGCAAAACAAGGATGCGACAGAAAGTCCGAATGTGGAGCTAAAACCATCGGTCAGTTCTACTCCCAGCCCCCATTCATGTTTTAGAGCTGCAATTCAATCTTTCTTTTACAATTAAATCATCGTGTTTAATTTCAATTATTGAATCCATGGGTCAAATTTAAGTTCATAATCAAATGTACACTAAGTCAATGTCCAGCTGTTAAATTTACTACAATTGGAGAATTGCATGCATCACTTGCGCCGGCTGCAAATATGCATTTGCGAGAGTATTGCTTTAACTGAATCAAAACGACAGCTTGTTTTTGCATGTGTTGGAAACAGTTCAGATTCCTCATAACTTTGCTTTTAACTATTATCTCTTTGCCTTAAGCAGAAGGTTGAGAGCGACATCGATGTTGCTCCTACTGAGTCGTCATCTGTTGCATCCTCTGCTGTGTCTGAGAAGAGCCAAGAGCTGCCTGAAGCTCCCACGCCTCCAGCCGAGTCCGTGAAAAAGCGTGAAACTACCATAGATACTCTCGAGCCGTATGAGCCAAATGTCCCAGTGGGTAAGTAATTACTTTAGAGTCATAGACAAACTCTCAATTAGGACCTGGTCTTGATTATGCAATATTAACTTCCTTAAACTTTTCATTTTCACATTGTATTATTACAACCTAGAATTGAAATGGACTTAATAATTGAAAGTAATAATTGATATACAATACTCTTTGGGATAGAAAGAATAAAGCTGGCTACAAACATTATGGTATGTCTCTTATCAGATTTATACATCTGGGCCCATATTCAAGAAGCTTTTTAGAATTCTCTCAGAGAGCTCCCATCTTGGCCTAAAAAGTCCTAGACTAAAAGGCTTAGGAAACTTCTTAGAGCAACTCTGAGTAAGGAAAGTACAAAAACCTTAGTGAGGAGGTATGGTTGACCCCTTTGCTAGGGATGACGATTCAAGGACAGTGATTACTTGTAAAAAAATCTGTTAAGTTCTTAAAATGTGCCCTTTGTGAAAATAGAATATATATCATAATAGAACAGGCG
This sequence comes from Clarias platycephalus, assembly GCA_030068275.1. Classification (NCBI taxonomy): domain Eukaryota; kingdom Metazoa; phylum Chordata; class Actinopteri; order Siluriformes; family Clariidae; genus Clarias; species Clarias platycephalus. The sequence continues at coordinate 21,851,444 of JAQQZT010000002.1, read as the reverse complement.
GTGAAATCATAATGTTTGTATATAAAGAAATATATAATGTATAATCATGAATACTGGCTACTTTAAGCGAAGTTTCTGTTATAGGCTAAACATCTTAGTTAATTAAAACAGCCAAATATTTAGAGATGCTCCGATCACCATTTTTGTGGCCGATTACCAAGATCATGATCTGCCGATTGCCTATCCTGATTTAGTTTCTCATACTCGGCATATTCAGTTGTATGGCGTGTTCTAAGATGCCTAATCAGGTTAGTGGTGTTAAAATGCTGTTGCTTGCTTTCACCCTGGGGGTATTATTCATGACATACATTGCAAACGGCTAACTTTACGTCTTTATCGGACACTTTGGAAAAACTTCCAGACAGGAGAACTCATGTTGCCACTGGTAAGCTCCGCTCTGCTGTGTTTACCTGTGCGCCGTGCATGCGCGAGTAATTTCCGTCAAGTGATCGGCTTTTTTGATCAGCGCTTTTGGGGTTCGCCGATTAAGCTATTTTTAGCCAATATCGGCCGATCAATCAGAGCATCACTACAAATATTGCATCTAATTGAGTTAATTAAAACTACCAAATATTGCGTCTACTTTTGAAGCAACCAATTTCCATGCAGTAGTTACTATATTTAAGTTCAGATCATAATTCTAAGAATTTTCTTAGAATTTCGTCACTAGAAGCTAATTTTAGGCTTATGAAGCTTTGAAAATATGGGCCCAGGATGCTTTATTTCTTGTAAAATTGTTCTGTTGTGGGATGTGGGCAAGTTCACACCGATGAATACTTAGGTATAGCCTTGTACTTATGCACTGACGTGTGATGATGTAAGTTACTCTACTCACAATAAGTTAGGGATATTGTTATTTACATGAGTGCTTTTCCTATTTACTCTGAATTTGAATGAAATAAGTAAAAGTTCCCTTTGATATTACTAATAATGTATGAGAAGAAACACCATTTTCAGTAGTTTAATATTTATTACCCCAAAAATTTAGACAATAACAGGGATAGTCCCAAATAACAAAATTTGGCATTGTGAGTAGCGGGTGTTTCCACCATTTGCCGCAATGACAGCTTGACAGCGACGTCTCATGCTCCTCACTAGCCACATGATGTTGTTCTGAGGCAATGCATTCCACTCTTCCACAAATGCTACGCAGTTCTGCCAGGTCACGTGGGGGTGATGTACGATCATCCAGTCTCTGCTTCACCTGGTCCCAGACGTGCTCTATGAGGTTCAGGTCAGGGGATACTGATGACTTCCTGAAGTCGAGCTGTGACAATTCTGCCACAATGTGGTGGAGCATTATCATCTATGAACAGAAAGTTGGGGGTGTGCTGGTGGAATTGGGGGATGATGATGGGTTCTATGATGTCTCTGAGGTAAGAACATGCAGTGACTGAGCCATGTACAATAACC
>JAQQZT010000002.1:21789714-21809009 GCA_030068275.1 Clarias platycephalus | reverse complement strand
AATATGGGCCAACATTTCTAAAGAATGCTTTCAGCACCTTGTTGAATCAATGCCACGTAGAATTAAGGCAGTTCTGACGGCGAAAGGGGGTCAAACACCGTATTAGTATGGTGTTCCTAATAATCCTTTAGGTGAGTGTATAGTGGATAAAATGGCCAATGAGTTCATCCAAAACATGCAAATTCCCAATAAATAGGAAAAAAGTATGTAAATGTGAGGCAGGGTTTATGTTATTGACAGTATTTTTGTTTTGTGTGAATAATGTAAATCTTACATAATGTAATTACAATTGATTAGATTTATTATTTATTTCTTTTGCAGGAATATTGCTGCCATACCCTCAGGCTAATCTTATACTGGATATTGTTCTCTTTCTGATTTTTCTTGGTCTGGAAACACTGCGAATCTTTTATGGTCAGTATAAAGTAATGTTGGGATTTATTCAATAAATGTACAAGCATTTCACATGCTCTGTAACAAATCTGAATTAAGTTGATGATTTGGTGATTGAAACTTTTCTTTTTTAGGCTGGAAGGGAAACCTATGTGAGCGCTCTCTGATGCTCATTGTTAGTGTCGGCACCTTGGTGCCTTGCACTGTATTAAGCGTCTACTATCTGCTCCTGCAGACGTTTATACTGCGTCTTGAATTTATCCTCAATGCTATCTTACTCTGCTTCTATGCTTTCGAGTTGGTTCTGGCTCTAATAACCATCGCAGCCTTTTCCAGGTAAATTTTATGATTTTTTTTTTGTGTTTAGTGCCTATTTTATTCATCACACAACGTTTTCAATCGACCTTTCATTTGGAGAAGTATTAGATGTATGCAAGGATTTAACCATTTAAATTGTTTGAAATTATAACCTTTTGTTGTTTGAATCAAGCTAATCACCTTAATTTTTACTCTGTCAGGGCCAGTGTTTATTGAGAATGTTTATGAAGACATGGAAATATATGGTAAAATAAATATGCTGAATTCTTGTGTGGCATCAAGTTTTTAACAAGCAGTGCTTCTCATCATCATGTGGATCCGCACCACTTACTGCACTTCTCATCCTTTTTTTAACTGCAAATGAGATCAATATCAGACATGAGTTTAAATGCAGGTGAATTAAATACCTTAATATTTTATTGTTGCCACAAACTGATTTTATTGCTGTTATTTCCTACAGTGTATTTATGACTGGTTTGTATGCGATTAAGTAAATACATTTAAATATTTTTGCTAAACATAATTTTCTTTTACATTGCTTTTATTGTGTTAATGTATTATGTCTTTTTTTAAATAATTTTTTTGTATTAAGTACTTTGTCTTTTGTTTACTGAAACATGTCTTAGCTTTTCATGAATTGCAAATATTAAGCTAAATATTCAAAGTTTTTAAAGTTAAATATCCAGCTTAATTTCAGCCATTATTAATGTACTAAATCTTTTGTCTAATATTAAAACTTAGATGAAAGATTTAGTACATTTAATAAGGATGTTATAATATTTGAAGCTTAAATATTTCGCTTCATTTCAGTTCTTATTGATGTATTAAATCATCATCTAAGATTTGATGTTGTTTTGCAATTAACATTAAATATCGTATAGTCTTTAATTACTTTTTCTACAGCTGAATTATTTCTAAATTTTAAATATATGTCAATATTTTTGTCTAATTGTCATATTTATACTGTATTTTATGTATGCAAATATCCATATTGTTGGGGGGGGGTAGTTCATTAATATTGTATTAAATAAATATAGTTTTATATTTTGATAAATGCATTCTATATTATTGGCAAGAGAATGAAACAAGGTGTGAAGAAAATATTTCTGTTGAATCTTTGTTTGTTAGAATTGTCGATTTTACCTGAAGTCTTAATGACCAAGACTTTATAAAAAAAATATATGAATATTTCTTCCTTTTTACTTTCAAAACAGAAATCAGTGGCTCATTTTCAGAATGTCCTACAACAATGTACAGTTCATTCCTCTTCTATATCGCTTATGCTTTACAGGGTGTAGGGAGGCCTGAAGCTTATTCACTTACGACTTAGCCTTTGTCTGTTACATATACATTACTCACTCACTCAACGTCTATACCGCTTTATCCTGTCAAACTCGGAATCTAACCTGGAGCCTAGAGGTGCAAGGCCAACGTGCCACCCACATACTGAAAAATACACTACTTCACATTTAAATAGTTTTTTCGCATTTACTAACGTAGCTAAGGTCAGAATTCTGGGGGAGTACATGCAAACTATACACACAGTGCTCCTGGAGCAGATAGGGTTAAGGGCCTTGCTCAAGGGCCCAACAATGGCAAATTAGTGGAGCTTATGCTTGACCCACCAACCTTCCATGCTACCTAACCTTCTTGGAGAAAAAAAAGCAGGGTGCTGATCCATCGCAGGGCACACGTACACACTCTGGGAAATTTTGGAATACCGCTTAGCCTAATCTGCATGTCTTTGGAGTGTGGGAGGAAACCGAAGTGCCCAGAGGAAAACCTCTCAAGCACAGTGTAACATACACACACAGACCTAAGGTGGCAAGCGAACCCTCGACCCTGGAGGTGCGAGACAACTGTGGACAAGAGGGAGAAAGCACCAGCTTTTTTGGTTACGTCATATGGGCGGTTCCAGGTCTGGCTGAATATTACGTCACGTGGTAGTAAATGGTAAAATGATGCTACATGCACCAGAACCACGATTAATTAACATCTTCGAATAAACATGTACATTCTACTTATCTGTAAGTAACTTACAATTAATTAACTTACAATTTGAACAGCTTTGAACGGGCGGAGCTTTGTTTAATCTCTATTCAAGAATAAGCACGCGGCGCATCATCAAGGGTTGATGAGCGCGCGCTCCCGTCTCGAGGCTGGGTGCGCGCGCGCCGAGAGCGCGAGAGAGGGAGTAGCAGCGGGGTTTCTCAGGCTGCGGGTGGGACCGCGCGCACCGTCTGCACAAGGGCTATGGAAGCGAGGCAGCTGGCTGGCAACGGTAATTTCACTAGCACATGTTTAATTTCTGTCAGTTGAAGAGTTTTTATTCAGGGTTTAATCAGTTTTTTTTAAATACAAATTAAAAACAGACTTAGTATCCCTTTTAACGGTCTATTGTGCGCGCGCTGTGCCTTGTTCATCATTTCAGAGGCGATGGAGGCTGGAGGAGGAGGAGGAGGAGAGCATGGAGAGGAGGAGAGAGTCAAGACTGAGGTAAGGAATGCTCCGGTAAAAAAAAGAAGGGAAAAAAAGGAAGAAGCAGGAATAAAGCACATTAGGGGATACCCTGTTGGGGTGATTATAAGTCGTGTATGACGCGTAATATCGAGTTTCTTTAAGTCTCAAAGCGCTCGACAAGCTAACCGGCATTTTGATTTATTCAGGCCAGAGTGGCACACACCCATCTGCAGCCGAATTGTTTGTTCCTCATTTCAGTTAATGCGCAGATGTTTACACATTTTACTGCACATAATAACACAGTGATAATTACAAAAGGGACATATACTGTATATATAGACTTAAACATTTTTAGGCACATACGGGCAACTGATGTTTAAAGAGGTGATTGAGAAGCGATAAACCATGCTCACGTTCCCACATAAAAGATCCACACTAAAGGTACAGTAGTATGATCTCACATGGATGTTCTCTGGTGAGACAGGGGTGACTCAGTGGTTAAAGTGTTGGGCTGCTTATCAGAAGGTCCCTGGTTCGAACCCCCATGCTGTCGGCCTGCCACTGTTTGACCCTTGAGCAAGGTCCTTCCCTGTATGTAACTACCACTAATGTACACTTACAGACAAAACCTGTTTGGCTAAACCTGCAATGACTGACATATACTTCAATATGGAGTTGGTCCCCCTTTTTGCAGCTACAGTATAACAGCTTCCACTCTTCTTGGAAGGCTGTCCACAAGATTTTGGAGTGTTTCTGTGGGAATTTTTTGCCCATTCACTCTGTAGAGCTATTATGAGGTCAGATACTGATGTTGGACGAGAAGGCCTGGCTCACAATCTCTGTTCGAGTTCATCCCAAAGATGCTTGATGGGGTTGAGGTCAGGGCTCTGTGCGGGCCAGTCAAACCATGACATTAAACCATGTCTTTATAATCATGTTGGAATAGAAAAGGGCCTTCTCCAAACTGTTGCCACAAAATTGGAAGCATAGCATTGTCCAAGATGTCTTGGTATGCTGAAGCATTATTTACTGGGCCTGATTGAAACACCCAAATTCAATAATTAACAGGTTTGGCCAAATATGTTTGCGATGGGGTGTATCCGTTGCCGTAGACGGACCCTTTCACCCTTTTTGCACCCAGGCCTTAGTTTTACTTCAGTGGGTAATCTCACCTTTCTACCTTTCTTTGGTGGATTTCCTCCTATTAATTTGGTTTCCTCTCACAGTCTAAAGAAATACCTTATAAGATAATTGGCATTTTCAGATTGCTCATAGTATATGATTGGGTGTGTGTGCATGCTTGTGCACAATCGTGCCCTGAGTTCCCTGCGATAGGCTCCAATTCTCCCGTGACACTTCACAGGATAAGCATTACTAGATGATAGATGGATGGAGATATAATCTTACCTGGATACTGTAGACTTGTACCTAATAATTGCTCCTGTAATAGTGAGGTCTAGCGAACAGAACACTCATACACACTTTTGACTTTTAAGTGTTCAATTATGAAGGTGTAATGATTTTTAATCACTAGCTGGTGTCAACTCATGTGTCCTTTGCATCGTCGCTTCAAGCTTGCTGATTAGGAATGTACATACTGTATAAATCTACCTTAACGGTGCTGTATATCTGTTTTGTTACAATATCTGTTCTTAAAATGCTATACAAATAAGCAGATATTATTTTGGTACCTTTATGTTTTTTAGAATATTTACACTGACACATATTAGAGTTTGAAATATTAGGGTTCGAATCTTATGCCTGGGGAAATGCAGCACTTAATTCAGACATTTCATTCTCAAAGCCAAAGACAGCCTGGTAATTCCCTTTAATCCTATTTGCAACTTGAGTTTTTTGCTTAAAATATCACTGATTACTGTACATATCACAGCAACCTTTCTAATGGGCAAGCTTCACACGAAACATATTGGAGTAAAAAAACAGCAAAAGAATCTCTTAGCAGAGCATTTATTATCTTATTAACATTTGTGTAGAAAGGTGGAATATTTTTAAGTTACCTTAAATTGCTTTCCATTGTGACGTGTCTAACACAAAGTGCCCTTTGATATATTCTAAAGTGCCTGAGACTGACTGAAGAGAGAGACGAAGCCGAAAGACAGCTCAAGCACATTAAAAGAGGTAAGTTCACCTGAAAGCTCTGTGAGGTGAGTAAGTAATCTACTGTTAGCCATCTTTCTATGGGAGTTATTTTTTTATTTAAATGGTTATTTTTTTTTTTTTTTTTTTTAACTAAATCAGCTGATGAAATGGTCAGTGATATGGGACAAGTTAAGAAAATTAGTGAATATATAAATCTATTTATTTGGTTGACAATTTTATCTAAATAGCCACTGAGACAGAAGCCAATCCATGCATAGAGCTGAGTTGTAAAGGGTAAGCGTTTTCCTTATGAATGAACAGCGACTCCTCATGTACTCATGAAATTTAAAATATCACTAATGTCAAGTGGTGTTCAAGTCAAACTGGGAATTGTGATTGTGCTGAATTAAAAAAACACAGTTATGAAAGTGAAAACTCCCTTTATGATTCTATATAATCATCTGAAATGCTGGCCTACCAGGAATTAATTTAATGGCCCGAACATGTGGAAATGGATTGCTCAGGACTGTACTGTGGATGTGACAATAACTCCCTGCTGAGTTCCTGTGATGTGCGAGTGGCGTGGTGGACAGCATGCGGTTGTGCGTTGTCCAGCAAAAACACAACACCTTTGGTGATCAAACCAGGCCATTTTTCCATTAAAGGTAAAGGACATTAAAATTCCTGGGACTCCAACGTTTCAGCAGTGACAATAGTGTGACGCAGGCAGTCTGATAATGTCTCGGTGTACTGAGAAATATTCATACTCTAGTGAAACGTTTGGTAACTCCATTAGTTGTAGCAGGAGATCATTTAAAGAAATAAAATGAGTTCTTACTCTCATAACTGTGTTATATTGTTCTGCACAATCAAAAACCCTCAGAGTTTAAATGCTGTGCTACCACTTCTATAAAAAATCCTAAATAAAATTTCTTAAAAATGTCAGTGTTTGTTCATCCTAATCTCATCGATATACCACAGACAATCTTTACATTTATATTTTATATAAAAACCCCAGAAGAGATAGATTCTCTTTGTTCCTTTCTCTTTAGATTCTCTTTGTTCCTTTTTTACTTTTTCCTAATTTCTTGGGAAAAAGTAATTCATCACCAGCATCAAGACTCAGCCAACTTCATTTGAGAGATGCTGGGTGAGACACATATTGTGCAGAGTCAGCATCCCTCCACTCATGCTGTTTTACATTTTCAGCATATACAAGAGATGTAATTAAAAAAAAATCCTACTGTTTGTAGTTATGCTTTCCTAAAATTAAATACATTGTCAGCGTGCACGTATGACTTAACATAGTGTACTGTATAGATAGTCATTTTCAGATCCAGTTGCCTCTGAAAATGTACGGGAAGCAAACTGCATTTTGAGATTCTGTTACAATGATGAAGTTGATGCATCATGGGCATTTTGACATTTGATTACACACTGAACTGATTAGGTTTATGTTGTTTTTGTCCTCACTATGCTTTGATCAAACAACTTGATCAAACCTTAGGGTTCACTGTGTAAGGTTTCACACATAGGTAACAAGGATTTAGACATAATTAGGTAGACTGACTGTTTTTACCATGCTGTGCTGGACATGAGCAAAATCTTAAATCACCATGTGAATGATTTCTGGGAGTTTCTCTCAGTGTCACACTCCTCCTCACTGCTTGTCAGATCACTAAGAGCTGCCAACTTCAACCTTGGTGACATTGGTGATGATGTAGGAAATTATCCATCAGTAGAAATTGTCTACATATGTTTGTCCTCTGATGTGTATCACGTTATTGCACAGCCATGCCTCCATAGTTATTTAACTATCACCATGCACAAGATTATCTTTGCAGGAAGTGTGACAAGATTAAACTGGAAATTTAGAAAAGTGGAGGTACCAATTTTCTTTTTTTACTGTATTTCACATAATAAACTACAAATGGGTGGGTTGATGGGCGTCAGCAGCATTCATTTGCCCTTGAGAGCACTATGGGAGACGATCACTTCATTATGCCTTTAATCTGACACTTGGTGTCTCGGCTACGTGTTTGATGTCACCTCCTGTGTAACCCATCTCATTATCACACTGCCTCCAAGCTGTCATCTGAATAAGCCTCTGCTGAAAAGTGAACAATGGTATCCCACACCCCATGACCACTTAGAGCCAATCCTAGACATCACCTCTCCTTTGGATGCAGATTCATAGCTTAGTTGCACTTAATGCCACATGAGGATGTGCTGTCTGGTCACCTTTAGGTCCTACTACTTATGCACTGTCTGTTGGATCATAGAGTCAGGTGAGCAGGTTGCCCTGTATGGCTGTATTTCCTCTTCCTAATGTTTGATGCTTTTTTTTTCTTTTATACAGTTTATTGAAGATTGCAAATTTTGATAATGTATAATAAAATAAACATGATATGAAAATCCCATATCAGGACATTTCTGGTTATAAGTTGAAATTCTGCACCTTTTATTGTTTTAAAATATGAGGGAAGGAATTGCTGTTACTTTTTACTGAAACATTATATGAACCCTTATTTACTATAGATCTGGAAGTAAGCTTCATGTGTGCAAAAGTTGATATGTGACTCAGGTTACAGCTTAAGTTATAATCTTGCTGACAGTAGCAACACTGTATTATGATGTTGTTGGAAATGTTGGATTTTACTAGACATATTTTCCAATACAATGTTAAGTGCATTTTATTTCATTAATGTGTTGACATCATAAGTAATGATATTTGATATTGTTATTATTTTCAAAAATGAAAAAGTGTGACTAATCGTTCTTACATTGCAGCTTTTATAGAAATTCCCATTTGTTTTTTTATTACATGTACTCTATGTAGTACATGGCTCACCAGGGCATGCAGTATTGATCAATAGAGCTCAGTCAGATGAAGCCCCAGACTCTTTCTGGAACAATCAGAGCTATCATCATCATCCCCAGGGGACGGTTAATAGACTCTACCAAAAACTGTACTCATTTCTGCCAGGCTCTTTCCCTTTGAATCATTTAAAAATACAACTATTAATTATTTACTAACTTGAAAGTGCATATATTGTTACAGTACAGTGTCACAGGATTGCTTTTATTATTATATTTTCCTGCAGTCCATGTTGAAAACAAATTTCCATTGTTTTACATGTATAAATGAACTAAATGTGTTATGTAGACGACACATACAGTAGCATCTTGGGGCCAGTGCGCAGTGGGTCCGTTTATTGAGCTGCATGCTACCACTAACAGTTAGCATAGTTTTCTGCAGTATCTAAGATGACTCTGCAAATGTCAGTGTCATTTGGCCTAGTTTGTGACATGTAGTAGGTCAGAGGAGAAAAAGCACACTGGAGGAAGAGTGCAGCTCAACCCTGGTTGCAAAATGCTCTCATGAACAACATTTCATTCTCTTGCAACAACATTTTCTACCAGAGAGAATGAAATTCATATCATAGCTTTAGAAAAAATACAATTCGAAAGGAGCCATTTTATGTATCTGAGAGCAGTGATGGCTTAGAAAAGATGCAAGGCTGTAATTTCTGTTTGCAATTAAGACCCAAGTTACAAGCGAAATTGCATGGTTATTAACCGCAGGCTGTTCAGATTTATCAGCAGAGCTTAATCACTGTAATCAAAAGGGATACTCTGTGTTAATTTCATCTAATATTAGTTTAACACAAGCGGACTGGATGATAGAACGGATCATTTGTCCTCATACAGTACAACAGAGTTGCTGACCTAGAATCTGAACAGCCGAGTTCAGTCAGTCATTAGGAAGCTGAAAGAGCAGAGCTGATGTCCAGAGGGTTTTGTTAGGATGGAGAACCTTGATCTTTTTTTAGAGAGTAAAACCACAGTCCATTTGAATGTTTGCTATCAACATCCTGTCTCATTCTTATGAATAAATTAGAAGGTATGAATGAACCATGCTTAGGTCACCGTTTTGCACTATACTGAATCATGTCGTATCATATTACAGCAACAAGAGTATTTTACTCTGAAGCTGCTCAAAACTCTAAGAGTAAATACATTTTTTTTCCTCTAAAATAAAACTTTATTTACACAGCTCCCTTAATTTGCCAGTTCTTTTTAAAAACACATGGAGGCATCTCTTCCACTTATGATGGATTTGTGTTAAAGCATCTGATATTATGCATGTAATTGCACTTACTGTAGATTGCAATCTTTTACATGATGTTTGTCCTGCCTGCAAGGTTTCCTAGTTTTTAAATGTATTGTTTAATGCTAGCTGGAAAATTTTTTTTGTTAAAAAGTATTGTGAAAGGCATTTAACTAAAAAGTTTGTTTCCAAAGTATTCATAAAATTGCTAAAATGAATAAACAGCAGAAAGCTTTTTAGCACTTTGCCACCCACTTTAGCAATGGATTTCTGGGAGGCTTTGCTTAGATATCAAGCATAATTTATCATCAAAGTGTTACAGAGAGACTAACAGGAAAAAGTGCAAAATATTCAACATTGCCAAGAGAGGCTTAAGGTTATCCATTATCATCTTGGAGTGAAACCGTAGCTGTTTAGAGGTGGAATAGAGTTGTGTAGTAGTATTTGGCTCATATGACCATACAGTAGCTGTTGTTTGCCACTTGTGTCAGCATGTTATCATTACTGTGCAACAGTATTAAGCCACCCCTCATTTCTTTATATTTTACTTTCAAATGAGACAAATATTTTTGTATTTTAATGTAGTTTTGAGGAATAGTTCTCCAGGCTTCCTGGAAGACTTCTTGGCTCTCATTTTTAGCCACACTGTGAGTTATGAATCATTCAAGCATAAAAATCATCTAACTTAACTCATGAACCAGTGACAAACAAGTGTAGATGATGGCGGAATGTCAGAATGGGGAACTCTGGGCTGATGATCTCTTGGGAAACGGTATCTAGATATTATATAGTATCGTGTGCAAAAATATTCTGCTGGCTGAAACACCTTTTTGATGAGAGAGACCAGAAGATAATGATCAGACTGGTCTGAGCCGACAGAAAATCAATGCTAACTTAAATAATTACTTTTTACACCGGTTGTGAGCAGAAAAGCATCTCAACATCATACCTTAAGGTGGATGGGCTACAGCTGCAGAAGAACACATAATATTGCACTCCTGTCAGCCAGGAACAGGCAACTGAAACTATCGAGGAAACACTGTTACAACCTGATGACGTGTTTACTTGGCTTCCGTGTGAAAAATGTTTGTTTGTTGACAAAAATAATAAAGTGTACTTCAGCAGCCTTTAAGCAGACTGGTGATATGTTCCTGTCTGACTGCATGTTGAGAAGAGCATTCTTCATGCATTATTTACTAGCTGCTATGTAAAAGACCTGATGATTTAAAGCTGATCTTCATTCAGCTCCATGGAGTCACAAATGAATCATATGTAGAATTTGGTTGAGGCTCATGCATTCCTACATTTTCTACTGTTTCTGAATGCACTGTTCACAGAAGAGTGAACAACTCAATAAAAGACTGGAATGGTAGATCTACACAACATGGCACTCTAGAGTACCACTGTACTCTTCTACCTCTTTGAATGTGAACTTGCTTGAATTTGCTGTGATGCTATGACAACTGACCTGCCATTGTAATCGCTTCCACATGGTGTAGAGTTACTCTAGTAGGGTTCTGTGACAGAGAGGGTATTAGTGTTTTCAAAACTGTTGAGATGCTCTCCATTGTGATCATGTAACTGATAACCATCATGGTGGTTTCTCTTACATGCTAGACAATTTAGTTTTTGTTGTTATACTTACAGCATAAAGTTAAATACCACAAATCTCTTTGATTCTGTATCCATTGTCTGTTTTAAAAGCTTTAATATTATTATTTATTATTATTTATTATTATTATTATTATTATTATTATTATTATTATTATTATATTGTTGTTGTTTCATGTAGTTTCCCAAATGGTAATTGAGGAGGTGAACGTGCTACAGACTCAGCTTGAGATTGAGAAGTCTTGTCGGGAAAATGCTGAAGCGTTGGCAACCAAGGTAAAACAACCACCTTTACTCCATCTTCAGCTTAAATGCATGTTTATTACACATAACACATCCCCCAATCACTTAAACATCATTCTCAGTCTATATAATTATTTGATTATAATTGTAGCCTGAGTATTAATTGCAGTATGCATTATTTTTTCTCTGAAAGTTGTGCAATTTTTTTTGACAGCTGAACTGTGAGAACAAGAAGCTAAAATATCTGAGTCTGTCATCTCGACCGTGTCTGGATGAGCTCCTGCCCAGCATTTCAGACTGCATCGCTTTGGAGGAGGAGAGCGATCCACAGGAGCACAGCCCAGACCCTTATACCCAGTACCAACAGCAGGTTAAAGGTATACAATATAAATGACGCTTTATTGATAGATAATGTAAGATGATTTTTTTTTGTCATTCTGAGGCAATTTTTCAGTATGGTGTTGAAGATGTGAGAAGAAATTATAAAATAATATTTAAAATGTTGAATAATTTAAATAAAGACAGCTTTATGCAGACATAAATATTTGGACAGTGTAACATTTTACTATTTATTTATTTATTTTGCCTATCTACACAAAACTTTAGACAGAAAGATTCACAAACAAGGAGAAAATGAAAAACAAATCTTCCTTCCTTGGGCAAAGCAGCTCAAACAAGGAAATTCAATATTTGATGTCTCAGCTTTATTGATCCCGCAGGAAATTGCTATAGGTTCCAAACCATGTTGCTGTCCAAATACTTATGAACCTAAATCTCTCAACTACTATAAACACTACTTTTCTTCTGTAGAACTCCAGGAAACAGTCAACACATTACTGGAGGAAAAAAAGCAGTTGGCCTGTCAGTTACAGGAGCAGCAAAGACAAATCGAGGAGCTGACAGCACTTGTAAGTACTGACCGCTGTTGTCACAGGAGAATGAGTTTCCTCGTGCGTAAATGAGCTGTGGGAGGGACTTCGAGATGCACTACATAAATGTCCCATTTAAATTATAAATGAATCGGTAATGAAACCTTGTAGTAACTTTTATGTATCTGTCCTCATGTGTTATCCAAAATGAAACATTTTCAGTCTGAATTTGACCCGACTATGATTTGTATGATATGTGTTTTAAACACTTTGTGTAGACTGAAAAAGAGCAAGCAGAGATGAAGGAGCTTCACAAGACCATCGAGCAGCAAAACAAGACCATCAAGAGATTCAACAGAGGTGAGCATTACTCTTGGTCATGAAATACAGAAACTGCTGATTACCAAAGATGTTCTTATTAAATCTGATCAAGTAGTGACAGTTATGTGGCCTTTTGTATTCTGTGAAGCCAAGCATTCACCTTTCTCCACATGACATCACCACACCCGAGTTGTTTTGCATCTAGCCTACTTTGTCCTAGCTCTTATTGAAGACCCTGATGGAATTAACGAGATGAGATCCAGCACAGGAAATCCCTTAACTTCAGATAGATAAATATAATTTGACCTGATATGTACACAATTATTTCCTTGTCTATGTTCACTCAGACTCAAATAGTACAGGGTGGTACCATTCGTGAATTTGGGTTACCATTCACAAAATGTCTCTCTTCTCAGTGTCCATGATGGCGGCTAATGAATATGAAGGACTGAAGGAACAGTTGGATTTGGAGCAGAACCTGAGGCAGACGGCAGAGACCTATGCACATGAGGTATGATTTATTAGCAAAGTTCTGACTGATAATACAAATCTGATATCATACAAATCTTAGTTAAGCATCACTAGTGGTATTACTGTTTAATATTATACACTGCCTTTCTCAATATTTATTCATAAGTCATGTAACCTATTGTTCCTATTGTTCTAATATGTGTTGTAATCTACCTGATATCTGTTTTAAGGCATCTTTATAAACATGTGTTTTGTTTTTACTTCAGTTGGAAATGCAGCTGTAATTAATGGTTTTGTTTTTTTCCTCATTTAGATGCTGGTGAAACAGAAAGAAGCTAACAGACAGAGTATGATTCTCCTGCAGCAGGCGGACCCCAGTGTTCAGCTGCTCAAAGCACTAGAGGACGTAGCAAACGTAACGAAAACACTGGAGCAGGAACGACTGCAGCACCAAGAAAAGGTCAACATTCTTGTGTCTACACCATCATAAAATGCTTTAACTGCAAAATTACACATCAGCAGCTGTGTGATTTTGTGACATTTGATTGTGAAGAATATCAGAACACAGTTATGAGCGTAAAAACTACCATTGTTTCTCTATATAATTATCTGCTACACTAATGCATCTATACCAGCATTTCACTTGTTCTTACATACCATTAAGGTAGAAAGTTCTTTCAGTACGCCAGAGCCATGATTGGACTGTCTGCTTTACATCATTGTCACTGCTGAAACTCCTTTAATGGCCCAAAAGTTAGGTCAGGACTGTACACGGAATATGGCAGTAACTCCCAGCCGAGTTCCTGTAGCGTGCCAGCCGTGTGGTGGGCAGTACGAGGTCGTGCATCGTCCTGCAAAAACAGAGCACTTTAGTGATCAAATTAGGTTGTGTTTTCCTGAAAGCATTCCATTTACTAAAAGTTCAAGGGAACACCTGCATTGGGCTCAGAGGCACTTTTTTTTGCAGCATTCAAATGTTTTACTGCGGCTAAGAGTCTTATTGCCATACTGTAGTTAAGATGTATTTCTTATTTTACATCAAATGCATCATATTCACACCCACGAAAAATTCATCACAAGTCCCATTTTGACTTGTGACACCCTGGATGGTGTGAAGAAAATGAGGGGAAATCCAACTTGCCTGGGCTTTCTGCAGTCTTCTTAATCGGAAAAAGCTTCAAATTTTACACATGCACACAAGCATAGCAGGACACTGCTGGGGGAAGTTTTGTTACTCTGCACCACCGCTCTCTCTGCTTGGCATGCAGCACCTTACTGCGACACACGCTGTGTATAAATGGGGCACTGTTAGTCACACACAGGTGTATGCTTCTTAATGAAATTACCCACGCCTCTTTTTCTAGTCTCCACAAGCAGCACTAGACCAACCCTCCTATCATAATATAATATATAGGCTTTCTAACAAATAAATATCAGGACCACGTTTTAAAAACTTTTGATTGTCTACAAATAGAAAGACTACGCAACTGATACAAAACTTGCTAGTTAATGTGAGAAGAGATACAGAGGACATACACAGTTAGTAGTGTAAAAGCTCTATACAAACAATACATTAAAAAAAGCACACTGTGATGTGATGTGCAGTAACCCTTGTCGATCTGTTTTAAGTAAATTAACAGTACAGCAGTGTTCTTAGCTCTGTGCTTGCAAGTTCAGCAGATCCATTTTCCTGAGTAACAATTACAAATAAGAGAATGCGAGTAGAAGGCTTGCCTTGCCCCCACACCTGCAAAGCATTGCATACAGGCTCAGCATAACAGAGGGGAAATCCAGCAGTTTTTAAACAATCCAAAGCATTAGAGAAAATTCTTTACAGACAAACATTACAGAAAGTACCAAGTTCTCTGACATCATAAACCGCTCATATATATTTCAGATTGCTATCTAAAATATTGTGTGCTAGGTGACAGGCTGGGTTGAGAATAGAATGAGCGGTTTCCGGATTAATGACGTACTGTAGCACTGCTGACAGAACTGCTGTTCCAAGCAGGCAGGTGCAGGGTGAGGTATGGCTAGTGGGACATCAATAAGTCTGCAGCTGCCCAGGGCTTGCATGCAAATTTTGGGCAAGGGTAAATCAATATTCCGCAGTGATGACAGGCACGGTGGTGTAGTGGTTAGCACTGTCGCCTTACACCTCCAGGGTCCGGGTTCGATTCCCAGCCAGGCTCGATACCCATCTCTTTGTGCATGGAATTTGCATGTTCTCCCCGTGATTGGTGGGGTTCCTCCGGGTGTGTGTGCGCCCTGTGATGGATTGGCATCAGGGTGTAACCTGCCTCGTGCCCTAAGACCTCCAGGTCCCCGCGATCCTGAATACAGGATAAAGCGGTATAGAAGATGAGTGAGTGAGTGAGTGAGTGAGATGACAGGCTGTCTGCAATGTTATATGAATAGGGTCTTGTCTAAACAATGAAATAAGTACTATGTGGTGCTATGTAATAAATGTAGAACAGTTAACAAAAGTGTTTTGTTCTAAGTCACTTTAGAGTAAAGTGTTATCCTGACCTCTCATTCCTTAACATGTTAAACAATGGAGCGCAGGGATAAACTATGATTCCCAATGTCTTTGTAATTACATGTTCCCTTTTCCTCTTTCTATGCAGGTGAAGGCATTGGAGGTTGAGCTGGATCAGAGTGCCTTGCGTAAGCAACTAGGACAGCTGCAGAAACAGCTGGAGTTACTGGACGAGGAGAAAAAAGACGTGGAAGAACGTCTCCAGCAGGAGGTGAAAAAGTGCAGTGACTTGGAGAGCAGAGGTGAGCTCACATCCTTTAAATCTCAACTGGGCCTCCATTATCAGGCCAGGCTGATGATTAGATTATGTCACATCTTCATCAGAGATACAGTATATTAAAGATAACTAAAGAAATCAGGCTAACTATTCACTGTTTGTTCATACAGGCATCATGAAATGGTGGACCGCAGTCCGCAGTGATAGTTCTAACCGGACCATACTTTTTTTTTGATAAATGAAAATAATTTATATACCAGTAATCTAGCACTTTTTTCCTCGAGGTGTGCACTTCACTCAAAAGAGCCAATCAGCGTGATAGTTTACAGTGTACAGAAAGACTGTGTGGAAGAAACAGAAACAAAAGCACGACACAGCATGGCTTATTAACTATAAAAACTAAACCTTCAAAAATGAATGGACAGATCCACACATGTTTATTTTTTCCTGCGGGAAGTTTATAAACAGATTGTCTCACACGTTCCGAAACTGAAGAGATAATAAAAAGCAGAAATGTGAAGCACCACTATGAGGAAAAAAAAGGAAGAAAAAAAAACGGGTTGTTTGAGCAAACATATACAGTATGCAGCGGTCCGAGGTCAAGGCATGTACAATACCTGAACTGAGAGCGCAGGGTGACAACATTTTCACATTCATTTCACATGTTTCACATTCATTTACAGCCCAGCATGCAAATGAAGATTTACAAAAAAAAAATCTATTTTTTAGTATTAGTAATTGTTTTTATTCCATACAAATATAAGGAAATATACAAAGCCATCAAAGATAAAATAGTCATCTTTAACATAGTTACTGAAAATAAATATTATTGAAATGCTATGAAAAAATGTAAACTGTTTATTTTTTATAGACTTACAATAACTACATACAGTATATAGACAAACATGAAATTTGCACCTCGGCTCAAAGAAAACTTTATTGACTGGACCTTCATCACCAAACTGCCACCTAAATTTTTAGAAAATCAATATATAGGTTATTTTGCTACCACATAATGCATTACTATTGGGGTTTTTTTTTTTTTGAGTTTGTCTTTTTGACTGTTATTATTTTAGGACAGCACAGTGTTTGCCATTAGACTGAAAGGAGTTTTGGTTCGGTTGGATGTTGGGATGATAAAATTTTGCACACCACATTTTACACATGATGCTTTTGGTTTTAAATTGTCATATATTTAGAAATTAAGATGAAACACTGTCCAAAACCTGTATTAAATAAGTAATAAACCTGCTGCAATAACAAACCTCCCCCCCCTGTTTTCTGCAGTGCAAGAGCTGCAGGAGTCTCAGAAGAAGAATGAATCAGTGCCAGCTCCGTCTCCTGGGACTGCACCTCCCCCTGCTCCTCCTCCTCAACCCCCTCCTCCTCCCCCGCCTCCTCGTCCCCCTCCTCCTCCTCCCCCTCCACCACCACCTCCCTCACGCTGCAACCCCATCAGGTAAAATGTTTCGACCAGACCATACACGTATTCTAGTCCCTCGTCTGTGTTAATGTCACAACACGGTTTTTAAATGGCGGTTTGATGACAGACAGATAAATCTTTGTCTAACAGCTCTCTCATCGCAATCATGAGGAAATCTTCCAAGGCTGGAAAAGGATCTCCAAAATTAGAGCAGGCTCCAGGTGACTTGGCCTTTGGGTCCCTGCAATTCAAAAGAAGTCTATGTTGTTTTTGTTTTTTCTTCTTTTTTCTTCCTGGTTTGACCTGCTGGCTTCTCTGGTTTGCAGCTCCAGAAGCAGATGATGTCAAAGTAAAGGCCGTAAATGAAATGATGGAAAGAATCAAGCATGGGGTGGTTCTTAGACCTGTAAAAGGACAGGACACAAAGGTGATGCATAGTGTCTTCATTAAGTGGATTGTTGTTCAGTGCTTTGTATTAAATTATATGTAATTCTATTATGTTTTTTACATGTGGTCTGCTGAACTGATTGTCACATCTGCAGAGATTTGTTTCCAAGGTAAGTAATGAATGATGCTCTTTTGGTATATTTGCTCATGATCCCAGAGGAACTGTCTGATTATTAAGTCTGTGTGGTAGGTGGACGTGTCATTTGGAGAGAGTTAATTGACTGTGGTTAAAAGCATTGATTGAGTGAGCCACCATGAAAGCACTCTCTCTCTCTCTCTCTCTGTCTCACTAAGGCTATAGGAGTTGAAATCAATAGTTTGGACCCATGGTCATGATTTTAATCATCTGTTCAGAGATTCAGTGCCAGCATGCCCATGCCCTTCTTGTATATTTTTCAAGCATAACATAGAGAAGAATATGATTTGTGGTTTCATACAGTAGCTTGAGAGTGATCTGTACAACCGAATCATTTTATTCGAATGCGTCCAAAAGTGCCAAACAGTACTGTATGTATTTTCTGTTCAACAGCAAACTCCAGCAAGTGAGGAGAAGCACCAGGAGAGTGCTATGGAGGAGCTAAAGGGAATCCTGGTAACATACTTTTCTCAATACATACTATGTGTAACAAAAAAAATCCATACGACTATGAACATGCATTATAAAATTATATAAAAATGTGCGTGAAATGTTTTTTTAATTTTTTAATTTACAGGATACAGTAAAAAAGAGTCCGAGTCGTGGCTCTCAGGAGACGTTGCCTGTTAAGAAGGACAGTGAATTGGAAGTTATTCTCAGGAGGAGACGCAAGCAGGCCTGTGAACCAGCTTCCGCAGGTTAGTGTAATGTTAAAAAACAATTTTAGTGTCTATCTTGGTGTACTTGAACCAAGTAATCTTTCATTAATGTGTTAGCTCATGTTAACTGAAGATATGATTCTAAGTCATATAATGTGGAAACATATAGATTTAACTATTTAGTACAAACAGATTAGGAGATATGGGGCTTTTTAATTGGAAATGACCTACAAGTGAATGAAGCTTTTTTAATTTGTGGCTGTCTAATAACACAAGACTAATCTTATCTGATTAATCTGATTAATCTTAAAACCGTATATAGTTCTAGCAGTTTAACACTTACATACTGTATGTCTCCCTAATATGTTTTTAAACCGTAAGCTCAATTTGATTGACCTGTTTTCATACCTTCATAGATGAGGTGGAAGGTCAGATCAGCAAAGTGTCTTCAATTGATAGTCTGAACGGCCGGCACAGTTCAGACTCAGGAAAAGACACGGACAGGCCAAGCAGCAGCTCTCTCTCAGGGAGTGATTCCAGCCCCAGGAGCAGCTCCGATTTGGGCACTGAACCAAATGCAAGCAAGCAAAATCCTTCTGTGTGTACTTCAGAGAAAGAGTCCACTGAACTGGTCATCAATGGTTCTTCTGCACGGTAAAGTTACTCCTACATCAGAATATAATATATGTAATTTGGAGGAAAAAGGTGTGATGTGTGATGTGTGACATACACCGATCAGCTAGAACACTAACATCACTGCCAGGATAATATTGATTATCAATTACAGTGAAGGAAATAAGTATTTGATCCCCTACAGATTTTCTAAGTTTGCCCACTTACAAAGAAATGCAGGGTCTATAATTTTTATCATAGGTTTATGGTAAAGGATTGAGACAGAACATCAACCAAAAATCCAGAAAAAGCACATGATACAAATGTTATGAATTAAGTTGCATTTCAATGAGGGAAATAAGTAT